>BQNB010032497.1:0-50990 GCA_026074375.1 Tanacetum coccineum | reverse complement strand
AGTGATTTTATGAATTTATGAACCCGGTAGAGCTTTTCGAACCCAAAACAATAACCAAAATCGAACCAATCACTCCACAAACTTACCATTATTTTTCCCACACTCCTTGACCTTCAAATAACCTTATAAAAATTTGTGCAAGCCTTGGAAAAATGTTACGCCACCACTTTTAGATTTTAGGGTTTCGGTTTGTTTTTGTTTTAGGATTTAACAATTTAAAAATGTATAAAGAATTATAATAGGGATTCTTGGCCGAATTTTGGGCTTTCTAAATTGATATTATCAGATTTTAAAACTTGCCTAATTTATTTCATAATTATCCTAATTTATTTTATATTAATTTGTAAAGTTATAATTTAATTAATACATATATTTCATTATTAATTATTTTCCTTGTATAACATAAGGTATTTTAAATCTTACATAAATTTCATCATTGCCATATATTGTATTTTTAACATTTAAATGAATTTTATTCAAGCTTTTTATGAATTTTCTTGCATTAGGGGTATTTTGGTAATTTTACATTTGTTGAGATTTTTAGGTTTTACAATGCTAGAAACCCAACTGCTACTCGAGGAGCATGTTATGAGTGTGGAGAAACAGATCATTTTAAGGCAACATATCCTAGGTTGAACCAAGCACAAAGGACAGGGGAAGCCGTCCAAACCAAATTGTTGCTAATAATGGGGGACAGGGTTGTGGGAACAATGGTAACCAGGCATGTGGAAGGGAATTTATGCTGGGAGCAGAGGAGGCTCGCCAGGACCCAAACATCGTGACAGGTACGTTCACTTTAAACGATCATTATGCTACAACTCTATTCGATTCTGGTGCCTACTATAGTTTCGTTTCCACTACTTTCATACCTCTGTTAGGTATAGAGCCTAGTGAATTAGGATTTAGTTATGAGATTAAGATAGCTACCGGGCAGCTAGTACAGATTGACAAAGTTATTAGAGGTTGCAAACTAGAAATAGTAGGTCACATGTTTGATATTAATTTGATACCGTTTGGAAGTGGGAGTTTTGATGTGATCATAGGAATGGATTGGTTGTCCAACCATAAGGCTGAAATAATTTTTCACGAGAAGACGGCCAAGTACTTAGAGTTATGTACTTAGAGTTATAGGAGAAAGACCGGAAGAGAAGATGAGATATCTAATGAGTGCTAAGGCCAAGGAACAAAAACAAGAAGAGATTGTTGTGGTTAGAGACTTTCCTGAGGTATTTCCAGATGACCTATTAGGATTACCACCTATTTGAGAAATCGAATTTCGTATTGAGTTAGTCCCTGGAGCAATACCGGTCGCGAAATCTCCCTATCGATTGGCACCTTCTGAAATGGAGGAGTTGTCGGGAAAACTCAAAGAACTCTAGACAAGGGTTTCATTTGACCAGGCTTGTTGCCTTGGGGAGTACCGGTATATTTGTTAAGAAGAAGGATAGATCCTTTAGAATGTGCGTTGATTATAGAGAGATGAACAAGTTGACCATTAAGAACCGTTATCCACTCCCTAGGATAGACGACATGTTCAATCAATTTCAAGTATCACAATACTTCTCTAAGATAGATCTTAGGTCCGGATACCATGAATTGAGAGTGCATAAGGATGACATTCCAAATATTGCATTTAGAACTCGTTATGGACATTTCGAGTTCAATGTGATACCCTTTGGTTTGACTAGCGCACCAGCAGTATTTATGGATCTGATGAACCGAGTGTATATGCCTTATCTAGAAAGGTTTGTGATAGTATTCATTGATGATATCTTGATTTACTCTAAGACCCAAGAAGAGCATGAAGTGCACGTAGAATTGCTCAAGGAAGAGAAACTGTATGCTAAGTTTTCCAAGTGAGAATTCTGGTTGGAAGAAGTATAGATTCTTGGGCATGTGATCAATGATGATGGGATTTATGTAGATCCTAGTAAGATTGAAGCTATTAGGAATTAGGAAGCCCCTAGAACTCCATCCAAAGTTCGTTCCTTTCTAGGCTTGGCTGGGTATTATCGTTGATTCATTAAGAACTTTTCTAAGATAGCTAAGTCGTTTACCATCATGACACAGAAAAGTAAGACATTTGATTGTGGCGAGGAACAGGCTAAGGCCTTTTAAACTTTGAAGGACAAGTTGTGTAATGCGCCTGTTCTAGCTCTCCCCGATGGACCAGAAGGCTTTGTGGTATATTGTTATCCGTCCAGCTTAGAACTAGGTTGTGTGTTGATGCAGAGAGGTAAGGTGATAGCATATGCGTCTAGGCAGTTTAAAATCTATGAGAAGAATTACACCACCCATGATTTAGAATTGGGTGTGGTTGTCTTTGCACTTAAGATTTAGAGACACTACTTGTATAGGTTAAAGAGTGTTATCTATACCAACCATTAGAGTCTTCAGCACATCTTTAACCAAAAGGAATTGAACATGCGTCAGCGTTGCTGGATAGAGCTTTTCAGCGAATATGACTGTGAAATTCGCTACCATCCTGGAAAGGAGAATGTAGTAGCTGATGCACTAAGTAGGAAGGAAAGGATTAAACCTAAGAGGATTAGAGCCATGAACATGACCCTTTAGTCGAGTATCAAGGATAAGATACTAGCGGCTCAGGAAGAGGCATCTGATGAGTCTGCAAGGTTGTAGAGAGGGCTAGATGAACTGATAGAACATAGGAGTGATAGAGCATTGTATTACTTGGATCGAATATGGGTCCTTTTGAAGGGTGATGTGAGAACCCTGATAATGGATGAAGCCCATAAGTTAAAGTACTTTGTACACCCGGGAGCTGATAAGATGTATTATGACCTTAGAGATAGGTATTGGTGGCTAGGAATGAAAAAGGATATAACTGTGTATGTTAGTAGGTGTTTGACTTGTTTGAAGGTTAAGGCTGAACATCAGAGGCCATCTGGCTTACTGCAGGAACCTGATATCCCTGAGTGGAAATGGGAGAGAATAGCAATGGATTCTGTTACAAAGCTACCAAGGACAAGTAGTGGGCATGACACAATTTGGGTCATTGTGGATTGATTGACTAAGTCTGCTCATTTTCTACCTATGCGTGAGGAATATAAGATGGATAGGTTAGCTAGACTCTATCTGAATGAGATTGTTGCTAGGCATGGTGTGCCGATCTCAATCATATCTAATCGTGATAGTTGTTTCACATCGAGGTTTTGGCAAACAGTGCAAGAGGCATTAGGAACTAAGTTAGACATAAGTACGACTTACCACCCTCAGACCGACGGTCAGAGTGAGTGTACTATCCAGACCTTGGAAGACATGCTTAGGGCATGCGTCCTTGACTTCGGGGAAAGTTAGGACGTTAATCTTCCATTAGTAGAGTTCTCATATAACAATAGTTATCATTCTAGTATGAGGTGTGCACCATTTGAAGCCTTGTATGGTAGGAAGTGTCGCTCACCGATTATGTGGGCAGAAGTTAGAGAATGGCATTTGATAGGGCTTGAGTTAGTGCAAGAAACCACTGAGAAGATCTTGCAGATTAAGGATAGACTTAAGGCTGCACATGATCGTCAGAAAAGCTATGCCGATAAAAGGAGAAAACCCTTAGAGTTCACGGTAGGTGAGTATGTCTTGCTCAAAGTGTTGCCTTAGAAAGGTGTGGTACACTTTGGGAAGGAGGGGAAATTAGCACCTAGGTTTGTTGGACCCTTTGAGATCACTGAGAGGATCAGTGCAGTGGCCTATAGACTTAGACTACCAGAAGAACTGAGTAGTATTCATGACACGTTCCACATGTCGAACCTTAAGAAATGTTTGGCTGACCCAACACTACAAGTGCCCTTGAATGAGATTCAAGTTGATGCTAAGTTGAACTTTGTGGAAGAGCCTGTGGAAATTTTAGAGCGAGAGTTCAAAAAGCTTAAGCGGAGTAGAATTGTCATCGTCAAGGTTCGTGGAATTCAAAACGTGGACCTGAATTTACGTGGAAGCGTGAAGATAAAATGAGACTTAGGTATCAACATCTTTTTAGTTCTAGTAGTATTTGAATTTCGGGGTCAAAATTCTTTTTAAGGGGGGTAGAATGTAACCCTTGCCCTTTCTCTGAGATTTGAATGTTCTAATATAGTCCTTTGACTATTTGACTTTTGTCATTTCCGTTAGAACAAGTACCGTGTTGACGGGGGTGAATCAATCTGATTTTGGTTATTTGGTGATTGTGTTGCTTGTGTAAATCCTTTTTAGAGGATTTTATATATGTTGGATATGTTTTGGGAGGTTCGTCCCGTATATAGCTTGAAATTCCAAAAAAACGAGTCTCGACACGTCCGTTAATGTTCAAAACGAATTTTAGGAAGTTTAACTTGGAAATATGTCATGTAAATAGTTTAAGTTCTTGGAAAAGTATTTTTAAGCCTAATAAAAATACTAGGAAACTTCGAGTAATATTTTAAAGTCAAAAACGTTAAGCTTTAAGGAAAAGTTGAAAACCGACATAAAACGATAGCAACCCCGAGACACCCTTTAGATACATCCTGGTTTCGAGCTAGGTGGTGGGACAACGGGGATGGCTAGTTTTTAGCTAATGTGTGCCAATACCATGGTACATATTGTTTTGTTATCATCCTAAACACACATTTCACACTTGTTTTCAAAAATCCAAAACACACATTTTCTCTTTACTTCTCTTTTTGGTTCGTCCGACAAAAGCACACACACACTTCAAATTTTTGTAACTTGATCAAAAACATGAAGACATAGAAGTTTTGGGTTGATTCTAGTATTCAGGATATCATTTAAACAACGTCTGTGTTGTCGGATCGTGTCTTAACTCGCTTTCAAAACCCTCTTTGTAAGTCTTTTAAATTTTAATTTAACTTGTACTTTTGAATGTCTAATAATGTGTAGAAGCTAGTTGTACGGTGCGTTTGCTAAAAATCAAACACCAAAATTTACGAAAACTAATAAAGGGTGTATGTTTGGTTCGAATAAGGAACAAAAGAGAACAAGGGTTTTGTAGTTTTATTGTCGTGGTTGTGATAGTTGAAAAACATCTTTTTGCTATTTAGCTTATTTTGGTTAGTAGCTTATTTGTCTTATTTATAAGCACTATTGAACTTATTTAGGCTTATGTTGGTTCGAAAACCACAAGAACAAGGAAATAATTATTTTTGGTTATTTACCTCTTATGTCGTTTTTTGTGGACTATTTTGATAGCTTACGGTGATAACCGAATGTACTACATAGCTTGTTAGCTTATTTAAAAGCTTATTTTGCATTGTTTGGAGCTTATGGGCTCACGGCCGAATAAGCCCAATAAGCTGTGGCTTATTGTAGGCTTATTATGGTCCGGATTATTTTGGTAACTATCGTTTGGGCTTTATATTTACTAATGGGCTTTAGTATTGGGCCTAAAACGTATTTTATATCTACGAATAACTTAATTGACCCCTATTGGGCTTTAAGGCCCAATAAGCAGAAACTAGTCGTTTTACAGGCTTTGACGGACTTTTGGAAAGTGAAAAGGATAAAGCCGTAGAATACCAACGAACTTTGCCTAATTTATCGATTTGGTACGTGTACTGAAACAATTATCGATTTGGTACGTGTACTTACATAAAGTGTTCTCATTTGCACATTTTGATGATGTGTCATACGTGATATGTTGACACGTGGCACATCAATAACGTGACACATCATCAAAATGTGCAAATGAGAACACTTTATGTAAGTACACGTACCAAATCGATAATTGTTTCAGTACACGTACCAAATCGATAAATTAGGCAAAGTTCGTTGGTATTCTACGGCTTTATCCCAAAGTGAAACATACTTATGTAATGATGTTGAAAGTCGTTTTAAGAGATACGTTTTGGTAAACATTGCGAGATATGAATTTGGTATTTTGTCGGAAAGTGGTAAATTGAGGAAAAGTGTTTGAAATTAAGGTTTAAAACTTTGGAAAACATTGTACAAATGAACGGGTCATGTCGAAATTTTATAAAAATCCTATACTTACATTTTTATTCAACAACTTACTTTTACGACAAAATAATAAAATATTATTATTTTAATAAATCGACTAAAAGATGAAAAATATATATTTTATAAATATAAAATATGAAACTCCTCTAAGTTGTTTTATGTAAATAAACGTTTAGTTTCCTATAAGCTATCCAATTAATTAAGGTAGCTAAGGTTACCGAATGGATTTACCGAAGTATATTTTGAATATTTATCATTTAAGTTATCTTATATTACTTAAAGAGTATAAGTATATTATACGAAAGTATGAATTGGAGTGTATTATTTTGATCTAAGTCGTCAACCATCACACCACTGATAACGTTAAGGGTAACCATACAACGCATCTGACCTCTATGCATCAACCTAGAAAACATCTTTTGAAACGTATATCTGAAATGGACTTTAATTGGACTATGTTGTGTTCAGACGTTGTTGCATTTGCTTGTTTGATCTTGCTGTTTGTCACCTTGTTGAGGTGAGTTCTCGTAGCCCCTTTTTAAATATTTTCTGTTAGGGGGAAATGATACTCAAATCTGTTTTGAATTGTTTTTTGTACTGTGCAAAAGTTGATTTGTTTTTTTTGGGACAATGTTATGTACATATGACTACTATGTGAATGAAATGAGTTTTGATTGAATATGTCGTGTGATACTTTCTGTGTGGATCTATTATAGCATGGACTTGCTATGGTTTGATAAGATATGTGATCTTTCGCCCTATATATAGCTCCAACTGGTAGGCTTTATGTGCGTGTGAATTGAGATTTAAGGACATTGCGTGGCAATGGTCCATATGGATATGATTTGATAGCATGGAGTTGCTATGTTTGAAATGAAACGTGTTGCATGTATTCACTATCATATTGCACAATTGTCCACTACTTGAAATATTGACACAACAACTGGGTTTTTTCAAACCTACGAGCTCACCAACTTTATGTTGACCTTTTTGAGTATCATTTTCAAGTATTAAGAATGATCAGTGAAGCTGAGTTGCAAGTTTTAGTAGACCATAAGAAAATCCTGTATGGATCATGTTGGAAAGACTTCGTATTGTCTATTTATGTTGAACTTAAGTATTGTTAGGATTGTTGTTTTAAGACTGGTATGGACCTCTGCGTGGGTATTTGGTTGTATTGTGTTGACTATTTGAAGTGTTCTTGTTAGGTGTCGGTAACCCAGAATCACTTCACTTCATACACATACTACACGAATTAAAGGAGAAAATAAAAAGGATATATGAAGAAGTTTAGAGAGAAGTTAGAGAGAGAAATAGAAGATTATAATATTAGCTTACTAAGAGAATAAACAACCAACACCCTTTTACAACCAACACCCTTTTTCATGATGGAAAAGGGTTTATATACCTATACACAATACTAAGGGCGTGTAGGGCTTTGACACGGACAGGGCTCGGGATTTGCTTGGGCTTAACCCCACAACACATACAATATTAGCTTACTAAATGAGTCCGGTTTCTTTTCTAGCCTATTACAACGTTACATAATTGAATAACCGAGACCTAATATTCTTAATGAACAAACTTCCTTGTTCGACTCAATATTTTGAGGCTAACAATCTCCCCCGAAGTGAGTTCATTGTGACACTCCTTAATGAGTTCAATGAGATTGCTTTTTTCGTTAAGGTCTTGTGATCTTGATCTTTGTCTTTGTTGTAGGCTTGTTCCTTCATGCTATGTGATCTTTAATCTTGAGCCTTTATCATTGTCTTTCGACTTTGTCTTTACGTCCATAAGCTTTAGGTTTTCCAAATAAACCTTGCTTAAGCAAATACACTTATATTTAACTACATCATCTCTTGTTCTTCACATTTTAAAATCCAATGCAATAGGATTTGTGAAAGCAGTGGCCCCCAAAAGGTAGGTTAAAGAACTAGCTAGGGCATTTTCACCCGGTCAAGTCAAAATTAACTCCTATTTCTCACCAACGGATTACCAAAAAGTGGTGTTTTTCCCCAAACTAAGCTTCTATTGAGCTTTTCTTGTAAGCAAAAATTTAAAATTTTTCACTTTTTCACAAAAAAAATTAATTCAAAAAGGTTCAAACAAGGTTGCGTGAAGTGCAAATCAATATCGAAGATATCCTTCCCCAAACTAAAATGAAACATTGTCCTCAATGTTTGAAAAATAAGGGTCAAAAGGAATCTAAACAAAAATTCTAAGGACATGCCAAAAGAATAGATGTTAGTTCAATAAAGACAAGGATAAAAGATTTCCCACGTTATGAAGAGAAGATTGGAGATCATCAATGGAAATTGTGGGCATTGCTTTGTTCTTCCACAAATTTGAACCATGAATCTTCCAAAATCCGGAAAACCTAGACAAACAAACATAAACAACCAACAAGAACGAAAGAGAACAAGCCTCCTCTCATCATTTTCATTGTTAGCTCAAAATCGATTTAAACCGACTTAGTTTTTGTTAACCAAGTACAAGCTATACTTGACCCCGAATTGATTTGTCCTTGGGGAAGCAAAGAAAAAAAAATAGAAAGAAAATAAAAAGATAAGCATGGGGTGCCTCCCACGAAGCGCTTGTTTATTAAAGAGTCCCCTAGCTTGACTCATTTCCCCAAACTAGGTTCATTATGGAGGATAAAAATGAGGGTGAAGAAATTCCGAAGGACGGATCTTTCCCCAAACTAGGGAATTAGTATGGATGAAGGGTGGGTCGGGTGGGATAAAAGTATCAAGAGTTAAAGAACTCTTCCTTGTAAGCACATTATCAAAAATACCCGGTTTAAAAACTTTATCTTCACTCCCCGTGGAGTAAGATGCGGGTAAAACCTCGGGATAGGTGACAATTGGTAAAAATGATCGTATTGTGAAAACGTTTAAATCATTGTTTTCTCCCTTATTAAGCAAAACATCATTTTCACCTCCTCCCGGGTCAAAGGTTTCATCATCATTAGAAAGATTGAACAAATCATCGACCATGGAAAGAAATTTCCTTTCAACTTGTGAAATATTTTCCCCATAAGTATGTGAGTAATTAAACATGACCTCTACGGGCTCAACCTTGATGGGTAAAATATCGACCTCGGGAAGGGGAAAGAGAACATCGTCAAGTGGTTCCTCAAAAGGAGGAACGTCCCCTTCCGAGTCATCATCGGTATCAATTCCCGGAGGAATCATATCACAAGATATATCAATCTCCTCCTTATTATCTTGAA
Organism: Tanacetum coccineum; assembly: GCA_026074375.1. Classification (NCBI taxonomy): domain Eukaryota; kingdom Viridiplantae; phylum Streptophyta; class Magnoliopsida; order Asterales; family Asteraceae; genus Tanacetum; species Tanacetum coccineum. The sequence goes on along the minus strand of BQNB010032497.1, from coordinate 41,812 downwards.
AATCATTTTCAACATTAGAAACATCCGGAGGGAGAAGGTTTTCATTAAGCAAATCATCGAAAAACTTTAAATCTCCCTCCGTTTCACAAGTATCATTAATTTTCTCTTGATTTGAAATAACCTCATTTTGAAAGACATCTTTCTCCAAAGTAATGATTTCCTCATCGAGTTCAAAAAGTGGATTTGAAAAACATTTAAATGTATCAAATTTATTTCCCACTTTCGAACTTGACTCGTCATAACTTGAGAATTCTTCGTTTTGTTCAAAAAGCACATTTTCAAAACCCTTGAATTTAGATTTCCATTGAATTACCCTTTAAAGAAATCCACATTCCTTGCATCGTTGGACTCTCTTGGGTATAGGATTAAGAATCTCAACACTATAACTTTTTTAATATTCGTCGACTCCGTAGAAGGAGTAGTGTTTTGATTTTGTCATCACCATTAAAAAGAATCCTAATGGCAAATCCGCAATGGTTTTCGAATTTGAATTTCTATTCATTAAATAACTCATTTTTGAAAAATCTTTCAATTACACCATTAGGAAAGATCGTTAGACTCTCTTGGGATGAGAAGGAATCTTCAGAACACTAATCGAATAATCTTTTGATGTGTCAAAATGCACTTCTCCCATTTTTAAAGAGTTAACGGTTTCTAAAATCGGGACATCGGGTGTAATAGGAGTATCAATTTCCTTAATTCCAATTGTCCCCAAATATCCAATGGAAGTGTTATCATAAATGGAAGTAGGACTTAAAAAATCTTTCACCAATTCATCAAAACGTTTTTGATAGTCCTCATCGTAATACTCATCGGGAATAACGTCTAGCTCTCTTGGGGTTGGGATAGGATACTTAACACTAGATTTCCGTGAATCTTTTGGTGTGTTAAGATGCTCATCCCCCATTTTTAGAGAACTAACGGATTCCTCGGGAATTCTTTGCATTTCTCCTAAAGAAATTGTCTTACAAAACACTTTAAATCCTTTTAATGATGGATCAATGCGAGATCGCCTCGAGCGAGTAGAAGCTTTAGAAAGAGAATTTTCGATTTTTAAACATTCTTTCTTTTTACGTTCGGCTTCTAACTCCTCGGCCTCTTTTTCTTTAGCAATTCGCTCTCTCTCTTCTCTTTGCTTTTTTATCACACTATCACAAAGTTCTTTAAATGTATCAAGAAATTCTTGATTCTTTATTCTTTGTGCTTTCAACTCTTCTTTAAATTCATCATTTTGTAGATTGAAACATTCGTGATCCATATGATACCCTCCACATGTCTCACAAATTGGATAACCGTTTTCGCACCACAATTGAGTACAACAATAGTCTTCGTGAGAACCACGGCAATACGAACACAAAGCAACACACGAATTATCTTGTAAATCATATGTTATTACCCACACCATCCATGACAAGAATAACCGAAAAGTGGGAGGTGTGGTATAAAAGATTAGGAAATATCTTGTTAGCACTTGATCATACTACAATTGAAGCAATCTCCATAACAAGGTTTGAACCACACCTCGCATCAAGTCCAACACGGGCCAATGCGTGATTCGTTGTCCTTCGCATTGAAACAAGATAAAACCCGTAATGTCGACTTAATAAAGAATCAAAAATATAGAGGGGTTGAGAAGAAGAATTATTAGAATAAGAGGATAACGAAGAATATTTTTGGATTTTTAAGTTTTTTTTCTTTAACTAATTTTTTATTTATTAAAGGCTTAAAATTCTAAGAATGGAAAAATAATCGAGAAAGAACTCAACCAAAAGATCTACTCACGTCACAGTAGCTCTCTAACCAACTAACCAAAAAGAAATAGCCAAAGAAAAGGGTAAAGAGCCGCGGCTCTTTTAGAATAACCCTTTGTCCCTTGAGGCGATCCGAAGACCAGGCCTGCCTACTCTCTTTAATGAATAAGCCAACTAGAGGTGAGTCATACCTGGCGAGTGTCAAAAATGGGAGTGTTTATTTCTTTGGTTGCGATGATATTATGATAATACTCATTTAAGAGTATTATATTATTGTTAGATTCCATTTTAAAAAAGGAATTTCTTTTTTAATATGTTTTCAATTGCTTCTTATTATTTAACTTTTATTTATAGTAAAAAGAAAAGAAAATATATTTTTTTACTTTTTATAGTTTTAAAAAAAAAATTATGTTTTTGATTATATAACAAGAATGTAACTTTCCCGGTGGAAAGGATCTTCTCGACTTTACTTCAACGAATATCCTCAAAAATCGTTCACGTCTTCCCCGGCAACGGCGCCAAAATTTGGTAGTAACAAATTTATATATATATAGTATTAATCCCGTGAAAATTCTTCCCAAAATACTTCTCAAACAAGAGAAATATAAGGTAAAAATCTCACTAAAGAAAACACAATATGTATATTTTTATCCGGGAAGTATTGTACTCCTCGGGTCGTGTCCCAATGAAGTCGTGAATTGAGATTTGAGAATAATTCAGATTCGAGTTAAGAATTGTTGGGAATTATACATTCCTGTATAATTGATTTGATGAGACAAAGTAAATACAAGAATGAAACAAGAATCAAACAAGAAGGAAATAAGAAGGATCAAGTCGCAATTAAAGAAGTCTTCAAAGTATGGAGGGACTAAAGTGCAAAAGATAGGACTTCTATGTTAATTAGGATTCTTGTAAACCTAGGAATCTCTAGTATATAAAGAGATCCTAGGTCGTAGAATTAATATATCGAACCATCCATAGAAAAAACAGACTTCTCCAATGAGAGTCTGATTACAAAGTGTGTGTGCTTTGTATATTAGTTAGTTAGTTAGTTAGTACACCATAGTAGTTGGTGTAGCCCCATGTTATAGGTTGGGGTAAATAGGAATCGTTCAATGAAAAACCTTGTTCAATAACAATTGTGTTTGTTTAATTCCGCTGTGCATAATTGTTACAATTGTTATTGGTAAAACGATCCTAGATGAGTTTAAAACGATCTTATCAAGAACTTGATAAGATCGTTTTAAACTCATCTAGGATCGTTTTACCAATAACAATTGTAACAATTATGCACAGCGGAATTAAACAAACACAATTGTTATTGAACAAGGTTTTTCATTGAACGATTCCTATTTACCCCAACCTATAACATGGGGCTACACCAACTACTATGGTGTACTAACTAACTAACTAATATACAAAGCACACACACTTTGTAATCAGACTCTCATTGGAGAAGTCTGTGTTTTCTATGGATGGATGGATTATTAATTCTACGACCTAGGATCTCTTTATATACTAGAGATTCCTAGGTTTACAAGAATCCTAATTAACATAGAAGTCCTATCTTTTGCACTTTAGTCCCTCCATACTTTGAAGACTTCTTTAATTGCGACTTGATCCTTCTTATTTCCTTCTTGTTTGATTCTTGTTTGATTCTTGTATTTACTTTGTCTCATCAAATCAATTATACAGGAATGTATAATTCCCAACAATCTTCCCCTATTTGATAAGACAAACAACAAAGTCGTGTACGAACTTCCCTTAAAATAGAGAAGTTAGATTAATCATCTCCTGAATGAAACAAAATCTTACTTCCCCTTAACGTTTATGATCCATGCCACCAACATAATAAGACGCAATCAATAAACCTGTAATCTTCTTCCCCTTTTTGTAATCATCTAATAGGGGTCTTCTGTAGAAATGCAACTTGGATCATAACAGCTACAAATCATATACCACAACTACTAATCCAGCCTTCCAATACTCAAAATACCCTCCATGAAGCATAATACAAAAAAATGACTTTGAGTAGTAGAATTTTAAACTAGCAGTAGTAATAAAGATCAGTAGTAGTAACGAAACACTTCCCCTCAAGTGGTGCATGTAGATGGTTAAACATTTAATCAATAAGCTTCCCCTGAAACCCATATGTTTACCATCTCTTGAATCTCGAACTCTGTAGGCTCCATGTAGTGATCACTGATGAAGAAAATAGAGTATAACGAATTTGATGAAGAAGTAGAATCTCCCAAACTTGTGCCTTATATCCTTAGTACTTATCACACGTTGAGCTCATAACTCTAATGGTATAAGCAGACCGCGATCTTCTTGATCAAATTCCTCATTCTCTAAATGCGACACTGAGCACAATAAACGTAACTCCTTCAAGAGGATAGCGAATGTGAGCATTAAGCACCTTAAGAAAAATCACACATTCCTATATTTTGCAAGTCATCGTCACCATACAAAACAACAAGATTACTCCTGCTAAAAGGTATGATAAGAACACGCATCTGTGAAACTCAACTACAACATCAAATAAGTGATAATCAACTGTCTTCGTAATCACATCTTCAAATAATCTCCAAAACAAGCCTTTTAAATGTTTAAGATCATTTAAAAATCAATCCATTAACTTCCCCTTAAATGAAGCATTCGAGATCCAAATCCATCCAAAAACCAAAATTCATGTATTACCCGATATCTGATAAAGCAAGCAGTACGTTCTAAGATATCGGATAACACTAGCAGTACTTTCAAAAATAGCAGCGGTACTTTTGATCTTTTCAGTAGTACATTGATCACAACGAGCAGTACTTTAATATAGGGAGCAGTACCTTGAATAATGAATGAGCAGTACTTTCATAAACATAGCAGTAATAATATTCTTTTAAGCCAAAATCTATTAACCTAATCTAAATCCATCATAAAAGAAACCTTTGGCCCATTTTATTTCAATCTCTCCTTATCTCTCCATCTCACAATACACGCACCCATTCATCTTTATAATAGATCTTTCACAAAACAGAACTCCAACCTTATAACTCCTAGTACACTACTCCGTCACTCAACTATTACTCCTCTATCAAACTCAAACTCAAACACTGCGTCTATTATCATCTCACACAGCCACAAAAATCAATTAACTCAATTCGTGTGCACCTTTCTTCCTTATATAATCAAAACCACAACCAAATCTTATCAGTCCTCTGTTGTCACCAAAGCTTGACATACACCGAAACTTGTATCATCTTAATAACAACCCAAAGAAACTTTTGGCATCAAGATTATGTTTAAGATCTACGGTAGGTGTTTATATGTTTGTTGTTTCTTTTCTTTTGGTTTTGAGTTTTAATGTGGTGTTGTGAAGGAGAATGGGTGGTAGGCTGTTTGGATTTGAGTAGATGAAGGTTTGGAATTAGATGAGGTCGGTTCGAGTGTGGTGGTAAATTAGTGTTGGTGTTGTTGTAAACTCGTGTGTTGATCTTGTAAAGGTCACAGTTGTGTAACACGAAAATAACAGAAACTGAGATCTTGTGGTTGGGTTCGTTGTTGGTTTGTTATTGACAGATGATGTGTGCGGTTATGTTGAAAGATAGGAGTGGGTTGACTCGGTAAATACCGTGTTAACCCATCTGAGTTATGTCTGTGGATTTGGATATGTGACATGGTCGTAATGATTGTGACAAGAGTTTGTAGGACCTGTTGTTGTGGGACTGAGTCAATGATTCTAAGCCTAATTGATAACCTATTATTTCTAGGTTAGATTTTTTAAGTTGCTCTTTCTGTTTATCAAAGTGTTCTTTTAATGACTCATAGGATTTTAGGCAAGCTTTGGAGCAAGTGGATACCTCACAGTCTGAACTTGATGAACTGGATGACCTGAAGACAAATGGGCCATTAGAGCAAAGTCTATGGGTCGTTCTTCAGCCTGAAAGCTCCAATCATAACCACCTACCCCATCTTGAACAACCAATGCATTTACAGGAGTTTCTACTGGTACAATTCTTCTAGAAACATCTCCATTTCTATTCCCCTGATTCCTTGGTGCCTTGCATTCTCTAGCAAAGTGACCTCTCCTGTGACAGTTGTAACATTTAACCTTTGTCTTATTAAAGCCAACAGTTTCTTTGCCATTGAAGTTCAGATTCCTTCCTGTCTTCTTTAAGAATCTCTTCATTCTTATGGTAAGCATGGCCACCTGCCATTTGAGATCCATCTCTTCAAGATCATCAGTATCAATCTGCTCCAGGTCTTCATTGTCCAACTATTGACTATTAGATTGACTAACAAAGAAGGAAAACATGACATCATCAGCATAGGATGAGGAAGAAGCTTATCCCTGTGAGTTAGCAGTAGAAACTTCATGATCAGTATTAACTGCTTCATTAGTACTGCTAGTGTTTTCTGAAGATACAAAAGCCACATTCTGAGAGTTTGAGCTTGAGCGTGATTGGCTTTTAATCTCATCTTCATACAACTTCAATTTGCTATACAAGTCATCCATGCTCATTGTGTCTAGATCAGATTTGTTTCTCATGATCAAGGATATATTGTTCCAAGCTAATGGTAGACTTCTTAATAACTTAAGATTTGCATCTTCCTGGGAGATTACTTCACCATGAATTTCTAATTGGCTGATGAGTTTCTAAAACCTATCATAGGTTTTATCCAGTCCTTCAGATCTTGATGTAGTAAAATTCTCATATTGCTGCTTTTGATGGTTTTCTCAATTTTCTTTGATTATTTGTTGCCTCCAAACCTGGCCTTGATTGCTTCCCATAAGGTCTTTGAATCCTTGATTCCTTGAAACTTCAATAAGTGCTCATCAGGAATGGCCAGCAACAGAGTGCTTTTTTCTTTTAATTCATTCTTTCTTGCTAGCTTTTGTTCAACAGTTTTAGGAGGAATAGGACCTTCAGTACCAGCACTAGCTGATGCAATAGAAGGTGCATCACCATTCACAATAACCTCCCAAAGAGCATAATCAGTGTGAGTAAGATATTGCTCCATTCTCATGCTCCAGAGATCATAGTCTCCAGATTTGAGTACTAGAAGTTTTAGTGTAGACACTGTTTGGGTAGTTTCTGATTGTGACTCCATTTTTTCTTTGATATGAGTCTTGTATGTAGAATTTAGTGTTTTCTTCTTTTCAGAGTGTCTCACAAGCTTGATACAATTGTTGATCCCTTTTGAAACAGTTCTTACTTAGCCTGTTAAAGCTTAGTTATATTGGGATAGATCCACACAACTATTCCGTGAAACTAGATTGAGAATATAACAAACTATGCAGATCTAGTTTGCAATACTTAAGACAATGATGAAAACAGTGAAACAAGATCTTTACTAACTTTCAATATATTGAATACATATTTTGAGTTTACAAATAGCTATTGAATAGATCCTAACTTTGTTTGCTATGCATATTTGAATAACTAATATGATAACTGATATCTCGTTCTATTCGCCTTAGGGGTTCCTTTTATACACCAAGGAAACCCTAATAGGCTTACAAAATGCGTAAAGTGATCAATGCATATCTATTCCTAATATATCTCATGTATATCACTTTAGTAGTACTAACTATATAACTAACAGTACTAATAAACTGACAGTACTAACTTTGTACTGGCAGCACTAACTATTACACTAGCAACACTAATAACTTAGACAATTTTCTCTAATCTTCAGCAGCAACACAAACTTGAACCAACAGCATTAAGTTGTAGAAGGCTCTAATTCCCAACAATATGAGTGTGCCGGTGATGTATTGGAATTTAGAACTTGGCTTGGTATATCACTCGAGACCACAACGATGACTACTATGGACTTACATGGAGAAACTTTTTAACTGGTAAATTTCTAGGAATACACCAAAAAGCCTAAATGTTGTAAAATTAACTAACTACACAGGTTAGTTAAATCCCATGTAACCCTTTGCTTACTCTCATCATAAGAGTAAGATCCCCTAGAAAAACCTGTTGAGCCATTCTTGTCTTTTTCACACCATATGTCTATTTTCGTTTAACACTTTAACTTAGCCTACCCTATAGGTTATTGCTTTACTTAATCAAAGTTGCTAGTTGCTTTTGTGTAAAGTTTTGTATTTCCTATGTCAAAGTGAAATTTTCTATCTCCGGTTAGGTTGGGAAATTGCACAATGCAATGAGAAAATATGTAGCTCGTGTATTTTGCTACTTTCGCGATTATATATTATGTCCGAAGATGAAGTGTTAAAGGAAAAATTATCCGGATAAATTATGATTGTAAAGACGGTGAAATTGGCATGAAAGATTTATGTTATGAAAAAAAAATGGAAAAATAGAAAATGCATCGAAAAAAAGAGAACGATGATTGATAGTCGGTTCGCTAAACTTAAACCGATGAAATACTTGGAAGGATCGATTATTCATTGATATGTGGATAAAAATCAACGATGTATAGTTTTGTAAAAAGTGGCCGATATCACCACTTTTGTAAAAGTATGTAAATTTAGGATGTTTGGGAAGTTGACCGTTATAGGAACGCCACCGTAGGTTGTCTTTGTCATATCTATGATCGAGGCGTTTGTATATATTTCGAGTCTTTATCATGGAATTGATGGTAGGGGAAAGTTACTTTAGCAAATACCTTATTTGTTCAAGCTAATCTATTTGTTTTTGTTGATATTTTATTTAACAACAATTTGCTTCCCATTCCTAGCAATTAACCTTAGGTTTTACTCGAACGAGGTTGAGATCGAGTCATGCATGTCTATTCCGTCGTTACGGCCATGTATGCGTGATTCAGCCACCTTGTTGGTTTATTACTTTTGGTGAAAACTAGAAGATCCCTACCCTATATCATTCTTCATCCTAACCCTTAGTTAAACTCGAATGAGGATGTGATCGAACACACATGTCTATTCCGTCATTACGGCCGTGTATGTGTGCTTCAGCTACCTTGTTGGTTGTTGGTACTATCGGTTGTAAGATCTCGTTTGAATGATCATCCTTTTGCCTTATAATAAAAACAATTTACTTTTTCGACTTATTTCTCCTAGCTTTAGGTGTTCCTTGCCAAGTTATTATATGAAGCTAATAACGATTATTTAGACCCGAGCAATAGATGAGTCGTTCCATTTAAATGTTACACCCTAGATTAGTTGAGTGATCTGAGTGTTTTCATTTCCATATTTCGTGAGGTGCTTGGTCTTGTACAGGTGATTAAAACAAAAGAAGTGCTTAAACAGAAAAATCCTTAACTTCGGTTGGGATTCATTTTCAATATAATCTAGAGTATACTTGAGGATAAGTAGGATTCAAATGGGGGGATATTTGATGACATCAAATAACATCACATTTATACCATCATTTATCCCGAATAAACTAACCACTTTTGTATAATTATTGCAAGAATTTATACTTAACTGCTTAAAAGTGTTATTTGCAGTAATTAAGGAGTGATTTGTGAAGACATGCTAAAAGGCGTATATTTTGGAGCTAAAATGAAGATATTTGAAGATTGACTATTTCTTACCAATACGCCGTATCCAAAAAACGAAGTACGGCCCATTATCAGCGCCAACTCTTCACAAGAAAACGGCGTATAAATAATTCCCAATATGACGTATCCACTCGTCTCTATAACGCCGTATCCCAGGTGGATAACTATCTTGAGATTTGGTGAATAATTATTTTGGGAAGATATATCAGATTGATTATAAACTTTGCGCGCACTCCAAGGGAAACACCCCAATACGCCGTATTGGCGTAGCCCAATACGGCATATCCAAACTTTTTCAGACACTATAAATTGAAGACTCAAAAATGAGTTTTCAGTGTGCAAAATCATATTCTTCATACCATACACATAAAAGACGATTTTCTGAAGAGAAGAAGAGAAACAAAAGGTCAAGCATCAATCACGGTTCCATAGAAGACACCGTGTAATTCCTATATTCTTGTAATCATTTAATTTTTTGTATCGTTTGGTAAAACATTTAGTTTACCTTGGTTATTTGATCACGCTTGTATAATTACAATGGTTATGGGCTAATACCCTAGGGTATTAGCCATCTTAATGAAGATTTAATGTTTGGTTTGTTTTTTTAAATTCAGTTTCTTAAATTATCGGTTTGAAAGTTTTTTAATTTATGTCTTCATCACATGATACTTGTCTACGTGTTTGAATATGCGACCTATCATTTAACTAGGTCTAGTTACGCCTAACAAGTGAGCTAGATATTGGGATAGCTCTCTATATCGTGTTTTATATTACTAGACAAATAGGATCACAAATAATGTTCTGTCTTTGTCTTTAAATTAAGAGCTTAGTTGGACCGGCATGTGACCCGTAATGTTTCAATAATTTCTTAATTAATTGATAAAGATTTGAACAGTGGACTACCTGTATATAAAATACTATCAAACAGTAAGTAGGTAAAGTCCTGATGGGCTAGGGTTTATCAAGATCACCATTGCTTTAATCCTTAGATAGATTATAATTAAACAAAAAAAGGATGCTTATGATGATTACGTTCATTGTACAGGATTCAACGAGTCTGGTTTAGGTGAAGTCCCCCCTATGTCTTAAGAAAGATATGACGCTTTGTGAAAGGAAATCATTGCACTAAATAAAACAAACCAACATTTAATCGGACTTTAATATGGCTAATTTCGGTTTTCTGTTATGGGGCTTGTACCGATATTTTACTTATTATTGTTTCTTGATGTTTATTGTGTTTAGACATTGATTATTGTCACCATAAAACCTGTGCCAGTCTCTCAGGCTTAAAACCCCCCATCATCGTTAGAAAATGTATATAACATAGATTTAACAAGTAATTAGAATTAACTTAAGTAGAGTAATTAAAATACGGATAGATTATAGGGTTAACGACCTCGCTCTTAGTGTTTGCACCCTACTTACCATGAAACTCCACCCGATCGGGTACACTGTCCGTTAAAGTGTTGTTTTAGGATATGTCGGCTAAATATAAATTAAAACTTGGTAATAAATAAATTGACCCTACATGACAGCACATCAGAAGGTTTAAATCAATTGTCAGGACTAAGGCTCGAACTTGTAGTGGCTTTATCCATTCCTTTCGGCTTAAGGCATCTGCTATAATGTTTTCCTTTCCGGGGTGATAACAAATCTCACAATCATAGTCACTGAGTAGTTCTAACCATCGACGTTGTTTCATGTTCAACTCTTTCTGATCAAGGATGTGTTGCAGGCTTTTGTGATTAGTGAACACGGTACACTTCATGCCATACAAGTAGTGCCTCCAAATCTTTAGAGCGAACACCACATCTCCTAACTCCAAATTGTGAGTCGTATAATTCTTCTCATAAACCTTGAGTTGACGAGATGCGTAGGCTATTACTTTCCCTTTTTGCATCAATATCGCACCTAAACCTTTTTGTGAGGCATCGCAATAAACCATAAAGTTTTCATTTGCTTCTGGTAATACCAAAATTGGGGCACTGCATAGTTTCTACTTTAACAGTTGAAATGTTTCCTCTTCTTTCTCTTCCCATTCGAACTTCACATTCTTCTAAGTCAGTTTGGTCATAGGCTTCGCGATCTTAGAGAATCCTTCAATGAATCATCGGTAATAATCTGCCAGACCTAAGAATTGGTGTATCTCTGTTAGAGTCGTAGGCGTTGCCCAATCCTTGATCGATTTAATCTTGGCAGGATCACGTGAATGCCTTGACTATCGATAACATGCCTAAGAAATTGTACCCTTGGAATCTAGAATTCACACTTATAAAATTTAGCGTACAATTCCTCCTTCTTAAGTAATTCTAAAATTAACTTAAGGTGTTCCTCGTTCTCCTTTTTTCTCCTTGAGTAGATCAAGATATCGTCAATGAATACTATAACGGACTTATCTAAGTACGGCTTGCACACCCAATTCATGAGATTCATGAACACCACTGGTGCGTTGGTCACACCAAACGGAATAACCTAAAACTTGTAGTGACCATAACGAGTCCTAAATGCGGTCTTAGGAATGTCCTCTTCTCAAAATCTGAGTTGGTGATAACCTGGCCTCATATCGATCTTCAAGTAGATACTAGATCCTTGTAGTTGATCAAACAAGTCATCAATTCTCAGAAGTTGATAACAGTTCTTCACGGTTAGCTTATTCAATTCTATATAGTCAATACACATCCTGAAGGATCCATCATTCTTCTTAACAAACAAGACCGGAGCTCCCTAAGGTAAGGAACTTTGTCTTATAAATCCTTTGTCTGAAAGTTCTTGTAATTGGTTAGACAAATCTTGCATCTCTGAAGGGAGTCTATAAGGTGATCATGCTACATGTGCAACACCAGGTAATAAGTCAATTTGAAAATTTAACTTGTCAGGGTTGGTGGAAGTCCTGTCAAGTCTTCAAGAAAGACTTCTGAAAAGTCTTGCATGATAGGTACATCCTCAAGTCGCTTCTCCTCTGAATTTTTCTCTGTCTTCTTTTTAGTGATTTAGGCCAGAAAGACATGGCATCCTTTTTGTATATGCTTCTGGGTCTTGGTACACGATATGATACTAAATCTAGACTCGTTTCTACCATCGCTTTTATCCCCTTGAATCGTTAAAATTTCATTACCATAGGGGATACTGTGACACCCGACAATTATACAGGTTAATATTTTATTATTAACTTGCATTATTTTTATTTTTATAATTTACGTAGTCAATTTGACCTAAAACCAGGAACTTGTCTCGCGTATACTGAAAAACGTTTCTATATGCGTTCTGACTTTGGACTAATTGTAGTCTACTCATATTATACATGTTACGGTCATTTTAAAGTGTTACATAGGTCATGTACACTTACGTTTACGAATTTTACGTTAAACGCATACGTTTTCCATTTTTAGCATTTAGTGCATGCATGTAACCCTGTAAAATCACCACCTTTGCATGTAAACCATTAATTATTATCCATATGTCTCTTTAAGACAATAATTTGAATTTTCATCCCCCACCTAGTCCTCTTTAATCGGCTAACCTCAAAACATAAGAAAGAAACACATAATTAAAGTATTAGCCATGCACATGAGTGGTAGAGAGGAAAATGACACCCACATGTGTCATTTTCACCCCCAATTTATGTTCAAGACTTAAACATGTGATCTTGACTAACTGTTGCACTTTGACTAACTCTTGGATCAAAACCACTAACCATGGCTCACATGTTGTCATCTTAGTTTACAAGATAGTTCAAACCCTCCTCCATTGGCTTACCCAAACCCACGACATACATATATGAGCCAAGCCAACATGGTCTTGACTAGTCAACATTGCATACCCCAAAACCCTATTTAGCTTACTATATAAACTTCATAATTCACACATTAGGGTTACATCTTTCATTTTGCAACCAAAAACAAACATCAACAATACTTCTACAATCATACAAGTCCTTTTCAAGATCATCTCAAGTTTTCCTAGTTCATTTCTTTAAGGTTCTTAAGGGTTTCAAGTATTTGGCTAAAGCTCTAAGTTAGGGTTTCTTAAATACTTTGTGGGTTTTCAAGATCTTGGGTTTATTTTTATAGATCTAAGGTTTCACTTTGTTCTTTTTCATTTGTAAGCTTTCTTGATCTCTTTTTCTTGGATTTGATTTCTTCTTAATGTTCTTATGGATATTTAATTAAAACAAGTATCACCCTTGTGTTTGTGATGTGTTTTGATAAAATAAACAAGTGGGTTTTGATAATGGAAGTATCTTATTGTGTTCTTGCACTAAATATTGTTGTTGTTGTTGTAGTTTTAGGTTAGATTAGTGACTAAGTATGGTGTTGATGGTACTTAATGATGTTGTAACAAATTGGTGGAAGAGTTAAGATAGATTTCGGTGTTGTTGTGTTGATTTTAGCTTTGGCGAAGGGATTAGGTTAGATAATGGGTCGTTTGCGAATATTACGGATAATATGTTGTACAGTGGTTTTGGTAAAATCAATATTCTTATCCGAATTTAGTAAGGTGGTTAATGGGTCTTTAAAATTGTTTTGAGAAGCTAAGACCATAAAAACATGTTAGTATATCTTAACACCTTCGCGTGGAAATAAAAAATATAAAAATCAAACTTAAAATGAGTGATATATGGTATAACACTCCGTGTTTTCAGGCCATTTACGACTTCATTTAATTCACTATTTATTTTTAGTCTCGTACGCATTTGCTTTTAATTTTAATAGTCAAGTTAAATCGCGTAAGCTAAAAATTAACATTCAACGTAAACGGGCATCAAACAATTAAATGTTTACGTCAAACAAGTGTTAGATAGTTATTTTGAGGATAATTATTAACGTATGTACTTTATTTTTTTATTGGTTACATAAAGTGTTTACGTTTCGCGATAAAATACGTTTAGGCATTCACGGAACCACCAAAACTTTTCTACGCTCAACCAAATACCCATTATTATACCCAATACTCAAAGTTATATAAAACTTCACCCATGTTAATATTGGTTGGTTCAATTTTTATAAAAGAAACTAACAAGAACCTACACTTTACAAGTAATACCTTTACACTAAATCTTTATACATTTAAACTACAAGTATTGTAAAAATATCAACAAGATATCGAAAATCATCTAGTACTCCCTCCCCCTAATTTCGGATGGAAAGTTGTTGGGATTAAAAGGCTTCATGATGATCTTAGAGTTACTGCTGCTAAGGTTTGTGTTACTACTGCTAACATAAAGTTAATGAAAAATATGCTAAGTAGTTAGTACTACTAGTTTATAGTTACTACTGCTAGTGTAACTTAGTAATGCTAGTGTATATTAGTACTGCTAGTTACTACTGCTAGTATATGTTAGTACTGCTAGTGTAAAGTTAGTACTGGTGGTGAAGATTGAAGAAAATTCTAAGTAGTTACTACTGCTTGTACATAGTTAATGCTGCTGGTGTATAAGTTACTACTGCTGGTGCTAAGTTAATGCTGCTAATACAAAAGTTACAACTACTCAAAGATTAAGACTGCTAAAAGAGTTTCTACTGTCAAAAGAGAATGAATAAAGACAGAAGAAAGGATAAAGATCGATTAGAGATCAAGATTACTTACGTGATAAGTATGGGTTATTTATAGAATAGATCATAGTGAATATTCTAAGTTTTAGTAATTTATTATAAATCGACTAGGACTCCTTGGTTTATAAAAGGAGGTCCTAGGGCATAGAGTTTATTATCTAGAAATCTAGAAATATTTTGTTTTGATATCATTATAGCTTCAAGGTTTGTAACCCTAATACTAAGAGAGTATTCGTATTATTTGTAATAATAATATTGAAGCTTTTATTGTTGAATTATATTGTTTTGTGTTACTGTTTCATTGAAGAATTCTTATTATATTAAAGATTAGATTCCGCATAATCTTTAGTATTATCAAACAAAGTTTCTTAAACTAAGTCGTGTTAGATTTATCTAGCATAACTAAACCTTACACAAGATAAGGAATTCAAGATCCATTCAAGTAGGATCAACAAGTGGTATCAGAGCTTCTTACTTTGAGAAACTTTGCTAAGAATACATAGATCAAGACTCATCACATATGGTGGCTGCATCAAAAGTACATATGCTCAAACCAGGTGAGTATGAGCTTTGGAGGATGAGGATGGAACAGTACATCTAGATGATTGATTATTCTCTATAGGAAGTCATAAAGAATAGTAATGCACCTCCAATAACAAAAGTTGTTGAAGGTGTTGAGACTATAATTGCTCCTGCAACTGCTAAAGAATAGGCACAAAGGAGGTTAGAGTTGAAGGCAAGAAGCACTTTATTGATGGGCATCCCTAATCAACATTAATTGAAGTTTAACTCCATTAAAGATGCCAAGTCATTTCTGCAAGCTGTTGAGAAGAGGTTTGGAGGGAATGCTGCTACTAAAAAGACTTAGAGGAATCTTCTAAAGCAGCAGTATGGAAATTTTACTGCATCTAGCTCAGAGGTGTTAGATCAAACCTTTGATAGGCTTCAAAAGTTTATCAGTCAGTTGGAGATTCATGGTGAAAATATCTTACAAGAAGATGTGAATCAGAAGTTCTTAAGAAGTCTGTCACCAGAATGGAACACACATACCATTGTGTGGAGGAACAAGTCTGAGATAGATACATTAATCTTGGATGATCTTTACAACAACTTGAAGATCTATGAACAAGATGTCAAAGGGACATAAAGCTCAAGCACAAACACATAAAACATAGTCTTTGTGTCCTCAAAAAGCACCAATTGTAAAAATGGAGCAGTTAATACTGCTCTTAGTGCTACAACTGCTAGCACTCAAGCTACTACTGTTAACTCAACAATAATTGACAACTTGAGTGATGCTGTCATTTGTGCTTTCTTTGCAAGTCAACCAAACACTCCACAACTTGATAATGAGGACTTGCAAAAAATTCATCCTGATGATTTAGAAGAGATGGATTTAAGGTGGAAGATGTCTATGCTAACAATAAGGGGTAGGAGATTACTGAAGAACATTGGAAGGAAGTTTTATGTGAATGGTACTGAGACCATTAGGTTTGATAAGTCCAAGGTGGAGTGTTACAACTGCCACAAAAGGGGATACTTTGCAAGAGAGTGTAGGGCTCCTAAGAACCAAGAAAACAGGAATAGGGAGAACACAATAAGGGTTGTGCTAGTAGAGACAACTACTTCTAATGCTTTGATGGTGCTGGTTATGATTAGAGTGATCAAGAAGAAAAAGGTCCAACTAACTTTGCACTCATAGCTTTCACTTCTACAAGTTTTAACTCTGAGGTATCTACTGATTCAAACTGTTCATCATCTTGTTTGGAAAATGTTAAAATTCTTAAAGAACAAAATGAACAACTGTTAAAAGACTTAAGGACATCTAAGTTAAATGCTATTACTTATAAAACATGTTTAGAGTCTGTAGAAGCAAGACTTCTAGTTTATAAGAAAAATAAGTCTGTTTATGAGGAAGATATCAAGGTCTTAAAACGTGAGAGTAATTTAAGAGAAGTATCCATTACAGAGCTTAGGAGGAAGTTGGAACTGGCTCAAAAACAAAAAGATGAAATTCAGCTAACAGTAGAAAAACTTGAGAATTCATCTAAAAGTTTAATCAAACTAATAGTCTGTCAGATAGTGAAGATTTTCAAAAAAAAGTCAAAAATAATGTGCAAAACAGGTTTAGGGATTAATGTTGTTACCTCCATATACAGGAACTTTTATGCCTCTAAGTACTGATTTGTCTTTCTCTGGTCTAGAAGATTTTATATTATTACCCTAAGTTTGGAATAGCCTATAGTTAGTGATCCTACAGTTAAGAAGCTTGTAGTTGAGACTAGTGAAGCTAAGACTAGTGAAGCTAAGACTAGTAAAGCAAAGCCTAAGGTTGTTAGGAAGAATAATGGTGCTCCAATTATTGAGGATTGGGTGTCTGATAGTGAGGAAGAAGATGTGCCTCAGGCTAAGATAGAAAAGAAAACTGTTAAACCTAGTTTTGCTAAAATAGAGTTTGTTAAATCTAAAGAGCAAGTAAAATCTCCTAGAAAAACCAATGTTACACAAGGGTAATGAAAATTGGACTGAAAACCAACACAGTCACTAGAGGAACCAAGAATCTGGAAATAATATGATGTCTCAAAAACTAGGAAGTAATTTTGAGATGATTAACAAAGCTTGATATGTGTATGAGTTTGAATCACCTGTAGTATGAATGTATTTATCCATCAAGACAGTTTAATAATAAAAAGATAGTAAAACTAGTGTGGAACTATACTCAAAGGGTGAATCACCAGAATTTTTCTAGAATGACTCACCCCAGTCCTAAAAGGAACATGGTTCCAAAAGCATTATTAATGAGGTCTGGCCTAGTATTACTTACTACTGCTAGACCAGTTAATACTGCTCAACCCAAAACAACAGTGAATAGTGCAAGACCAATGAAAAATATTTTAATAAAGCACATTCAACTGTTAGAAGGCCCATTAACAACAAAACAACAACTAAAAATAGTAATTTCAATCAAAAGGTTAATACTGCTAGGCCAAAAGCAGTACTTAATGCTGTTAAGGGAAACCAGGTTAATGTTGTTAAGGCCTCAGCTTGTTGGGTTTAGAAACCAAAGACTAAAGTAATAGACCATGTTTCTAAACACAACAATGCATCAACCATCCTAAAAAGTTTTGATTATATTGATTCACAAGGCAGATCCAAGTCAGTGATGGCTTGGGTCCCCAAAAGAGATTAATTTTCTTACCTTATGTGCAAGGCAATCCACAGCAAGATTTGCAGGAGAAAGGAGTGATTGACAGTGGATGCTCAAGGCACATGACAGGGAACATGTCCTATCTTACTGACTTTGAATAAATTGATGGAGGATATGTTGCCTTTGGAGGTAACCCTAAAGGAGGGAAAATCACAGGTAGAGGTACAATCAAAACTGGTAATTTAGATTTTGAGAATGTGTATTTTGTAAGAGAGTTAAAGTTTAACCTCTATAGTGTCTCACAAATGTGTGACAAAAAGAATAGTGTTCTCTTTAATGACACTGAATGTATTATTTTATCTCCAAACTTTAAGTTAACAGATGAAAGTCATGTTTTACTTAAAGTTCCTAGAAAGAACAATATGTATAGTGTTTATTTAAAGAATATTGTTCCTAAAGGAGGTCTAACTTGTCTCTTTGCAAAAGCCACATCTGATGAATCTAAACTTTGACATAGGAGGCTTGGACATATAAATTTCAAAACTATGAATAAACTGGTTAAGGGAAATCTTGTAAGAGGTTTACCTTCAAAACTTTTTGAAATTCATCAAACCTGTGTTGCTTGTCAAATGGGAAAGCAACATAGAGCTTCTTGTAAGTCTAAAACAGTAAGTTCAATCAGCCTTTACATATGTTGGACATGCATTTGTTTGGTCTAACATTTGTAAGAAGCTTAATGAAAAAGATGTATTGCCTAGTTGTCACAGATGATTACAGTAGCTTTAGTTGGGTTTTATTTCTAGCTACTAAGGATGAGACTAGTGGCATTCTTAAGTCCTTTATAACTGAAGTAGAAAATCTAATAGTTTAAAGGTTTAAGGTAATTAGGTGTGACAATGGAACTGAGTTCAAGAATAAGGAGGTGAATCAGTTTTTATGGAGAAAAGGTATTAAGAGCGAATTTAGTGTAGCTAGAATCCTCAACAAAATAGGAGTAGTTGAGAGGAAAAAAATAGAAAACACTAATTGAGGGTGTTAGAACAATGTATAGATTCTAAAGCTACCTACTACTTTTTGGCCGAGAGTAATACTGCTTGCTAATGTGCAAAATTGGGTATTAGTAACTCTAAGCCTCACAACAAGACCCCTTATGAACTTTTTCTAGGTAGAAAACCTGCCTTAAGCTTTATGAGACCATTTGGGTGTCCTGTTACAATCCTTAATACCATAGATCACCTAGGTAAATTTAATGGAAAGGCTGATGAAGGGTTCCTTATAGGATACTCTACCAATAGCAAAGCATTCAGAGTATTCAACAGTAGAACTAGGATAGTATAAGAGAACCTGCATGTTAAGTTTAGTGAGGATACACCTAATATTGCAGGAAGTAGAACTAATTGGCTTTTTGATATAGATGCTCTAACAAATTCAATGAATTATAAGCCAGTTGTTGCAGGAAATCAGTCTAATGGCAATGCAGGTACAAAAGCATGTGATGATGTAGGTAAAACTAGAATGGAGATAGTACCTAGCAAATATTACATACTGCTACCATTATGGACTCAAGATCCGCCATTCTCTTCTAGTTTAAAGGATTCTCCTGATGCTGGATTCAAACCATCAGGGGAGGAGGAAAAGAAGGATGCTAAAGATCCAGGGAATGAAAGTGGAAATCCAACTAAAGGGAAAGATAGTGAGGTTCCAAGTACAGAGGAGCCAAGAATTAATCAAGAGAAGGATGATAATATTAACAGCACTAACAATATTAATACTGCTAGTGATGGAAACAACACTAACAATGTTAATGTTGTTAGTTCAACTGTTAATGCTGTTGATCCAAAAACAAGCATTGAACTTCCAAATGATCCAAATATGCCTGAATTGGAAGATATTGTTTATTCAGATGATGATGAAGATGTTGGTGCAGAGGCTGACATGAACAATTTAGATGCATTTATGCCTGTCAGTCCTATTCCAACTACAAGAATACACAAAGATCATCCAGTTGACCAAATCATTGGAGACTTGAATTCAGCACCTCAAACAAGAAGAATGACAAAGAATTTGAAAGAACATGGTTTGTTTAGTTCAGTTCAGCAAAGAATAAACCATAAAGACTTTCAAAATTGCTTGTTTGCTTGCTTTTTATCACAAGAAGAACCCAAAAAGTTAATTCGTGCATTAAAGGATCTAAGCTGGATAGAAGATATGCATGATGAGCTATTGCAATTCAAATTACAAAAGGTTTAGACCCTGGTAGATTTACAAAATAGCAAAAGGGCCATTGGGACTAAATGAGTTTACAAGAACAAGAAGGATGAAAGAGGTATTGTGATTAAGAATAAAGCAAGATTGGTTGCACAAGGATACACACAAGAAGAAGGAATAGACTATAATGAGGTTTTTGCTCCTGTTGCCAGAATTGAAGCAATTAGACTATTCTTAGCCTATGCCTCATTTAAAGACTTTGTGGTGTACCAGATGGATGTCACGAGTGCTTTTCTTTATAGAAAGATTGAATAGGAAGTCTATGTTTGTCAACCACCAGGATTTGAAGATCCAGACTTCCCTGATAGAGTATACAAAGTAGAAAAGGCACTTTATGGATTGCATTAAGCTCCTAAAACTTGGTATGAAACCTTGTCAACTTATTTGTTAGACAATAGGTTTCAGAGAGGAAAGATAGACAAGACTTTGTTTATCAAAAGGGTCAAAAGTGATATTCTGTTAGTTCAAGTGTATGTTGATGATATCATTTTTGGTTCTACAAAGAAGTCATTATGCATAGAATTTGAAAAGATGATGCATAAGAAGTTTCAAATGAGCTTTATGGGTGAACTCACATTCTTCCTAAGACTGCAAGTGAAGTAGAAGGAAGATGGGATTTTTATAAGCCAAGACAAGTATGTGACTGAGATTTTGAAGAAATTTGGTTTTACTAATGTCAAGACAGCAAGCACACCTATGGAAAAACAAAAGCCTTTGCTCAAAGATGCAGATGGTGAAGATGTAGATGAACACTTGTATAGATCCATGATTGGATCATTGATGTATCTTACTTCTTCAAGACCTGATATTATGTTTGCAGTGTGTGCTTGTGCAAGATACCAAGTCAACCCAAAAGTTTCACATCTTCATGCTGTGAAAAGGATTTTTAGATACTTAAAAGGTCAACCTAAATTAGGCCTTTGGTATCCAAAAGATTCTCCTTTTGATTTGGTAGCATATACTGACAGTGACTATGCAGGAGCAAGTTTAGATAGGAAATCCACAACAGGAGGTTGTCAGTTCCTAGGGTACAGGTTGATCTACTTTATGTTGGCATTTTCGAGTATCATTTTCAGGTGATCAACATTTACAAATTTAAGGTACTTGAAATCAAAGTTATCCATTGGCCAAGATGTTTTCTAAAGACAAATGTTTCTTCCATCAAGAATTGTATCTTATGTAACATTGTAAATTAAATTTCTTTTAACTAAGTATGGTGTAATCTACTATCTTATGTGATGTCTCTGAAACGTCGCACCTCGTGTTTCTGCTTCTAGCGGGGTGTGACATTGCAATCCTTGACTTAAGAATTGCCTTGGTGAATGATGATGAGTGTGTGCCATACCTCCTTGGCGGTTTTACACATGAAGACCCACTCATACTCTTTACGCGGCAGGGCGTTGTAAAGAGTCATCTTGGCTTAATTATTCTTGCCTAGTTTCTTCTTTTGATCATCCTTGAGAAGTTCATATGGCGTCTCCTTCATCATCTTTGTTTTTGAGTCTTCTATTTCGAAGTAGAAATCGTAATTTTAAATAACTTGCCATAAGTCAATATCTTTGGACATAATGTAAGTCTCAAAGTGGTTTTCTAAACGCAAAACCCATCAGCTTCTAGCAAAGGTGGTCTTTGCATAGAGAACCCCTCAACATAGTTCTCTTGAGCCATGAATCTTTACTCAACTTTTTCAAAAACCAGAGTTAGGATTTTGAATTTTTGAAAAAGAAGTTTTCAACTTAAAACTACTTATCGGGAAGGCTTTAACGCTTGAAAACTTAAGTAAACTACTCTGATACCAATTGTTGAACCGTAGAAGGGGAGTGAATACGGTTATCTTGACTTATTCGAAGTTCTAAAAAATTTCATGTTACAAATAACCAAGTGGTTTGATGATCTACTTAGCAAAGAAATAATAAATAGATATATGTATATATATATATATATATATATATATTCATAAATATAATATATATATATATATATATATATAGAGAGAGAGAGAGAGAGACCACAATATATACTGGTTTGAGAAGGGGGTTTAGTCCTTCTTTATGTCTAGTTGCGAATCTACGACACCTATACTATTCCTAGTATAATTCTTATGATGGACTATAAATTTTATTACAATTTAACTCCACCAATATGCACAAATATAGGCGCTCACAAAGAAGAGTTACTACCTACAATATACCGCCCTTGGAATCCACCCCTAAGAACCCGTGATTCTACTTAACCTATGATCTCTAAGAAATTCCCCTTGGAAGTATAACCAAAACCCCAACTAGATCCCTAATGATCTAGGCTTGATCTCTCAGATACAAGACTTCCCTTTACAACCAATTTGAAAGATAGTTTGATCTAAGAATCGATCCCTAACCTAGCCTAGACACTCGATTCTAATAGAAAGTGTTGATTAATTATCCCAAAAAACATATAATCATATTGATTAATATCCCAAGAAACATATAACCATAATATGAACGATCAAATAACATTAAGCATAACATTAAAACTTACTTGATATGAGAGATGAGATCACCATGAATGAAGAACACGAGTAGGATGGAGATCTTCTACTTAATCCTCTCTTCTTAGTGATGGATCGTAATGTTTGTGTGTGTTTTTGTAAGGTGAATAATCCTCTATTTATAATAGAGGTCAAGCCCAGGGATCAACTCCTAATTTAGGTATGATTATGTAATCATTACCATAATCATTACCTAGACAGATTACTCCCTCCGTCCTAATTTATTAGTCTTATTTTGACTTTTTGAAGTCTTTATCTTCCAACTTTGACCATAAATATTTTTATTTGTGTTATATAATACTTGATGCAAAATATATGAATATATTGAGTTTTTAATGTGTTTTCATTAGTATAATTTTCATCAAGTGTTATATAACACAAATAAAAATATTTATGGTCAAAGTTGGAAGATAAAGACTTTAAAAAGTCAAAATGGGACTAATAAATTAGGACATAGGGAGTATCTCTTAAGAAAATTAGATCTCCCATCAAGATACAATATCCTACGAAGTTTCATTATAGTAACTAAATATTATTTAATTAATCTTAATATTACCCATATAAATCAACAATATATAATGTACAAATATACTAATGCATTAAATAGGTTATGACACAATTATAGAGAAATATCCAATATCGAAATAGGATATTCGCTAACATTCTACCACTTGTCCATATACCTATTTATGCTTTATACTAGTTAATATTGGCTAAGTTGTTGATTTAATAAGTTCATCATGATCAAGTAAATTTACTAATGCAAAACAACATAATCACTTGCATCACAGTTAATGCAGGTGTAACACCCCCAAATTGGGTCGCAACGGAATAAATGGTTCTGAGAGTGTTACTTCATAGATCAACATCACAAGTTATGAGTGAACGACCTCTAATAAGCCGTTTGAAAATGATACATTGGATTAAATGAAATGGTGTATTACAAAAGTTCAAAGCTTAACTTGTTCATCCTTGAAAATGTAAAGATTTTAGTACATAACAAATATTTCCCAAATGTAATGAACACAAATCTTTATGCAATATGACTCCCAAAATGACGACACCAAATGTATCCTTGCCTTTGTACCTTATTGACCTAAGAAAAACATTCTTTAAAACGACCAACATAAAGTTGGTGAATTCACAGGTTTAAGTAATGTATAAAGTAGGACCACAAGATTTCAAAGTGTAAGACATGTAACACATACAATATCTCAAAATTTAATTACGAAATGCACTAAGCTCATGACACTAAAGCTAAAACATGTATGTCTGAAATTTAATGCCAATAATGTGCCCGTGTAGATGTTCAACCTGCAACATCCAAATCTGACATGGTATACGTCTGTTAGTTCGATACCGCCAAAACTAGTGAGCGATACTCACCCGAATGGGGATGTCAATCCCAAATAGATCTATTTATAATATTCGTGCTTATAAAAAGTAATTAACAGTTCATGATTCATGGGCATAGTAGGTTATCGCTACTTAGGAAAACTCGTAATTTATTTAAAAGTGTACTTGCGTCCAAATGTAAAACAATGCATGTTTCTCACCTCGAGAATTTTAAATCAATGGAATTGTACAAAATGGGGCTATGAACTCACCTCAAGTGAAATGAATTGATTATATAAATCAAGTAAGTGAAACGTCTCGCCAAATTCGAATGCAACCTAATTAATTATAGGTCGTATGAGTATAATGTATTTAATATAAATACCACAATATAAATTATAGAGTTATATCACCACCTAAAAGTTTTTGAATAATTTATAAGAGTCGAAACCATATTTAAATCGTACTTGTTAAATAAATGTTTAAGCATTTGTATTCGTAAAGAAAATATTATTTATGTCCAACAATTAATTATTTGTTAATAATACTTGATTTAATATTTTTATTGTTTATATAATGATATTATATAAATAGTTTAATTGTTTTATAAAATAATATTTATAAAGTTAAAAACATATATAAATATTATATAAATGATACTACAATATTTCTTAAGGTTTTTATAGCCCAAACGGACCCGAAAACACTCGTAAACCACTTTTTACATTTCTAACAGCTTTGTTGTATTTTATAAAAATGCAGAAAATTGTTTATAAAAATTAATTAGCTTTTGTAATTTCTATTTATCCGAAATTTTTAAAAATTCATAACTTATTCATTTTAACTCCGTTTCGCTTGTTCTTTATATGTATGAAATCATGACGAGATAAACTAAATCTGTGTTGAAACAGTAAACTCCCACTATTTTTTATAAAATCATTTTTATAACTTTTAATCTTGTAAAACTCATAACTTCTTCGTTTTAATTCCGTTTTTAGAGTTCTTTATATGCACGGTTTCTTATTAAGATGATCTATCATCATAAAATATTTATATATTTTTATCAGATTCGAACATTAACAGTTTTTATAAAATAAATTTTATAAAAACACTTTTATTTATTTAATTATCCCTTTATTTTTTGAGCTCCTTATATGTTTGGAATCCTCATAATATGTACTATTTAAATCAGTAGGGTTTATTATTTTATAAAATTCAAATGTTTTTAAATTACACGAACTGTTTTGATATATATATATATATATATATATATATATATATATATATATATATATATATATATATATATATATAAATATTATATTATATATATAATAATATATATATATTAAAACTTTAACAATAATAAAATTATTACAAGTCCTTTAATTTGATTAATAACACGCCTTGTGTATACTTTATGTCCTTGAATTTATGGTCATCATTCTTGTCCAAATAAAATGTCCTCATAATTATTTATTTATAAACTTTATAAATGAACTTTTTAACAATTAATTTATCAATGAACTTTATAAATTAATCAACACTTGTATAACATCATTTCATTATAGATAAATATAATTTCGAACCATGTTCATGTTTGTTTCATTTTATAAACTCATAAATTAAATACTAGATGGGGATTAACAATATAACAATTATGTAAACATGAAAATGAATAATTATAAAAGGTTATGGGGTTTTGTTGGACCTTAGGATATGTAAAAAGATATGACTCACCACAATCAAACCCCAAAATGTAAACCCTAATGAAGAAAACCCTAATTTCTTTCTTGAATCAACCCTTGCTAAATCAATACCCAAGCTTCCAAATCACCTTGCTACACCTTAGATGTTACTACTAATGACCCTTGTATACTTGTAATCTTTGTAAAATAAAAACTATGGAAACCCTAATTGAGTATTTTGAGACGTGGGATGGTATAGAGAAAACAAGAGAGTGTTTGATAAATTTTGCTAGTGAAAAGAGTGTGTTAAAACTTCCCTAGGACTTTTTATTTATAGCCAAAAGTATTATGCAAACAACCTTAATAATACTATGAACTAAGAGTGGTTTTAAGTACATGGTGTAAGGTGCTCTCCTACTCCTTAGCGGAGGGAAAGGTTTGAGAAATGGGAGACAAAAGAGATTGGAAAATTTATGGAGAGTTAAGTTTAAGGTTGTACTTGGTATGTTATAACTAGAATTGATAATACTAGTGGAGTGTTTAGGATTTATTTGTGTATGTTTGTATGTAAAACCGGCCACAACGGTTTAAAAGTATAGAAATGTTTTTAGTTTTTTGGGTATTAGTATAATAGTTGGGTATTTGTTGAATTAATAGAATATGTTATTGGTGCTTCCGTGTATTCTAAAAGTAATTTATACGAAACGTAAAACGATTTAACGCAACCGTAATAAAAATAAAATATGAAAAGTTAAATAAATTTATCCTCGTAAAATTATATAACACGTGCTTGACGTAAACTTTTATTTGATATTGAGTGGTCCGTTTACTTGAATGTTGATTTATAGTTTACGCGATTTAACAAAACCGATAAAATTAAATCAAAACGGTAAAACCCCTAAAAATAACTAATGGGGAAGTATAGATTGCAAAAAGACCTGAAATTATGAAATGTTACAATGTCTCCCCCATTAAAGGAGCCTTGTCCTCAAGGCTCAAGACGCGACACTTGCCGAGGGTGCGGTTTTTGTGAATAGATGTGGATACTTCTTTCGGAATTGATCTTCACATTCTCATGTGAACTCATGACCTCTCCTAGAGTTCCATCGAACCTTGATAATGGGAATATGGCTTTGCTTCAACCGCTTCACTTCACGATCCATGATCTCCACTGGTTCTTCAACGAAGTGAAGCTTATCGTCAATGTGTATTTCATCCAACAGAATTGCCAACGGCTCTTCGGATAAACATTTCTTCATATTGGATATGTGAAACGTGCTATGAACCCTGCTTAGTTGTTGAGGAAGTTTGATTCTGTAAGCAACGGTTCCTACTTTGGCTAACACCTTGAAAGGTCCAATATACCTTGGGTTCAACTTTCCCCGTTTGCCAAAACGGATAACCCCTTTCTAAGGTGATACCTTCAACATGACCTTGTTGCCAACTTGAATTTCTAGAGGCTTACTCCTCACATCGGCATAACTCTTCTGGCGATCACGAGCGGCTTGAATTCTTTGTTTGATTTGAACGATTTTCTTGGTTGTTTCATGAATGATTTCTGGACCGGTAAGCTGAGTATCTCCGACCTCAGCCTAGCAAACAGGTGATCGACACTTACGACCATAAAGTGCCTCAAATAGTGCAGCTATAATGCTAGTATGATAACTATTGTTGTATGAGAACTCAATCAGCGGTAAGTGACTGTAACACCCCCAAAATGGGTCACAACGAAAAGTATGTCCGGGAGCGTTACTTCATAATACCATTGCACAAGACTTGAGAGAACGACCTCTAAATGTGTCATCTAAAAAGTAATCTTGTATTGTTTAGACTCCAATGTACATCAAGTAAGTCAAGCATTTATTTCACCTGAGAAAAACATGCTTAAAAGTGTCAACATAAAGTTGGTGAGTTCATAGGTTTTTGTAAGTATAAATGTGTATCACAAAACTATATATATGTAAACTTACTATGTTACAAGTCCCGCCCATACAAGACATGCAACACATAAACTTAAATATATAGGTTTTGTTAAAATGCGTATAAACACAAACCATACAAATGCGTTTGTTAAAATGTTGGAATTCGAGTTTTGTAAAGTATGTATGACCTTTTCAACCCTTATGATAGTCACAAAAATGTATGTATGAATGTTTAAATCAAGATTTGTAATGCTTGTATGACCATTTTAATCTTTATAATAGTCATGAAAATGTAAGTGTAAAAGTTGGAATCAAAGATGTGTATGACTATTGTATCCCATACAATAGTTGTGAAGTCCCAATGAACAGGTCTTTTAGCCTGTTAAAGCTTAGTTAACTTGGATAAATCCAAACTAACTATATGAGAAACTATGATTGTGAATACTACAAGTTATGTAGAATCTAACTTGTAATACAAAGAAGAACAAAGAATACTAAAAACTTTAGATATATTGATTGCAAATATTCTGCCTAGGTTACAGAATAACTAACTATGAATTGATTATTCTAACTATGTCGTAGGGTTCCTTTTATACACCAAGGAAACCCTAATGGGATTACAAAATGCGTACAATAATAATGCATATCTATTCCTAATATATCTCATGCATATCACTATTAGTATAACTAACTATAAATACTAACAAGTACTAACTATAACTGGCATTAAACAAACAACGTACTGACAGTACTAACTAATATAACTAGCAGTACTAACTACTTAGTCTATTTCTTCAGTCTTTAGCAGCAGTATCAATCTTGAACCAGCAGTAGTAAAGTAGTACTGGCAGTAATAACTTAAAATTCCCAACAATCCTCCCCTAAACTTGATATTTACTTGTAAATCATCAAGTTTCTCCAGTTTAAGCATCTTGGTCATTAGAAGGATGTATCCAAACATTTTACTACTCTTCAAGCATTGATTTGATGAACCTGATAAGTTCAAATGCCATAGTACTTTCTTCTTCAGCTTCTAACTGCAAGTTCATCATCTTCTCCAATAATTCCTTGATTAGTGAGTACTTTTTCTCTACTAGCATATTAATCTCCATAGGTGTACCATCCATAAACAGAGTATGAACTCCACAACTTTCATACAACTTCCATTTTAGCAATTTCTAATCTAGTTGATTCATCCATAGTTCATCTTTTTCATCTGGGTCAAATAACATCCTTAGATCTCCCCAAAGCAACAAATCATGTCCTTCAAGAGGATGATCTTGAAACCTTTCCTGAACTAACCTGTATAGGTCATTCAAGTCTTGCCTGTCAAGTCTTCTTAAGAAGGCTTGCATGTCTCCATAATAGCTTGAACTTCCATCAGCTCTGGTTAATTTGTAAACATACATGTCTTTTGCATCCACATTTCCCAATAACTTATATTCCTAATTCACAATAGAAAATCTTCTAGATAGTGGTTCATAGTTCACTTCACTGTCATCACCAGAAATTATCTTTAAGCTTAACATGAGTTCTTCCTTCTCCTTCTCATACTCTACTGCTTCTTCTTCTGTAACATTCTTTACATATTTCATTACTTTTAGTTTCTTGGGTGACTTCTATGTTTCATATGATCCTGTAATTCTTTTTAATCTTTTACTTTTCTTTCCTTCACTCTCAGGCTCCATTAACTTCTTTTCTTCTTTTTTAGAATCCATAGGGACAAAATCATGTATGAACTTTTGTTCCCTTTCATACAGTCCTTGAATTTCTTCATAAGTCTTTCCTTTTAGCTGATTGTGTTTGTAACCACCCATATTCTTCAGATAAGTCATCATCAGATTCCTCAATTGTGTTTTGGTATGTGGTCTACTTCTGATCTTTACAGCCCTTTGAGCAGCTCTAAACTTCCTTTGTGCTGCTATTGTTTCGGCCAAAAAATTTGCTCTTTCTTTAATTGTAACTTGCTCTCTATCACCTGTTAGAGGCTTGGGCAACAAACAAAGCACCAGCATCAATGCTGGCTTGAATAGTATCATACTCTTCATAGATTGCAGCCATTAAAACTTCTTCTTGTGCTCCTTTTTCTTTTTGTATCCTTTCTATTTCAGCCAATTCTTCCTCATGTAATCTGTGAGCTAACTCTGCATCACTCTCAATTTGAGCTAACCCTTGATCTTTTCTTTTTATTTTGACAGGTTCTCCTACAACTAGGATACCTTTGCCTTTGTCTTTAGGATCAATGGATAGAAGAGGTTAAAGTGTAGTTATTGATCTGACAGGTCTGAAAGAATATTTAACATATTTAAAAGCAACTCTCTTCTCTTTAGCTTTTTCTTCCTTCACCTTTATCAGAGTCTGAGCCATTGCCATAGTAACATCTTCACCATCAAAGACTATTGTAGTTGTAGGAGGAGTTCTAGGCTCACCAGTACTAATTCCAGTTGTAGCAGCATCAACTGTCTCATCATCAAATCCATCAAAGTCACTTTCATGAAGCATGAGATTGGTCTTGTCATTTTTCATCCCCTGTTTGGATGCATCCTCCTCATCCAAATCATCATCTAAAGACTCAACCTGTCCGTATTTCCTTCTTCTTGGTTGTGAGGTGCTTGACTTCCTTTGTCTTTCTAATCTCTTGACTCTTTTCTTTAGTCTGAGGATCTGCCATAGCTTGAGGCAATCCTTATCTTGTCTCCAAGGTCAGAAGCACCTATTTTGACAATTTTGAACACATAGTCATCAATTCCTGAGTTGCCAGTATACCCTCATCACTGTCTTGGTTTGTAACCTCCTGCGAGAGGTGAATCATGGGGTGTGATAGGTTACAGTTAGCTGGCAATTCAAATTGAGTGTTCCATCGCTGCCCTCCTCATTCTAGAATGCTGTGACCTTCTAAGAGAGGTGTTTAATGGATGGTTTGAACCACTCATCTCAAAGACCTATCCTAAGCCAGGAGCACCCCCCATGGTTTCTTGGCGCCAGGGACTACTACCTGTACCTTCTCTCTGAGGATGAGGCTCATTAAGTGTTGCCGTGGATTGGTCTCGTGATGTGTAATCATTGTCTTATTGCTGCATCCTAAGCTAGCAATCAGTAGTGATAGCCCTTTCCACACAAATCAAACATTTGCCTCATTGATACCTCCATCACCAAGGCTTATTAGGGGAACCACCAGACTGAAGGTACCTTGGTGTGTTCAAACCTCTTTTGGTTCTCCTAATGTGTTTGGGGGTCTTATGGGTTGGTTGTGATGCATTAGCATTAGCAACTTTGAGTTAAAATTTCTTGAGGAGCAGTAGAAGATGTGGGTTGGGGTTCAGTGGGTTGCTCTGAACCTTCACCAACTACTACTGGAGGAGCCAACATATTTTGAAAAAATTGTGTAACTCTGCCAGAAAATCCTTTTCCTGGCTTCCTCATATTTCTAAAAACCTTTTTAGTAAGCTTTGGTGTTTCATAAATATCATTAAAAGGTATCACCAAATTTGGAAGTTGAATATTCAAGAATAATTGCAAAAACCTTGGATACATTAAAAACTTCTTTGGATCCAAGTTCCTTAACATACCATCAAAAATCAATTTAGAAAAATTAAACTTTTGACCCTTTGCTAAGCAAATAATTATAGAAGCCAAATTTGTATAAAATTGATCCCATAAAGTAGAATTTTGAAGCTTAAGCAATGTAAGTGAAGGTATGTATTAGTACTTACCACTGAGAGAAAGAAACCTTTGGTAAAAAGTTTAATTTTGTCCAGAATTGTTTCCATACCATCGTTGCAAGGTTTATCAAAAATTTTATTAACTGTAGGCAAGCAGTAACCATCCTCTCATTCCAAGTGAAGATCACTCCTCACTGATGATTCGATACTACTACCACAAGCCTTGCCATTTACTTTGGCATGTATTTACTTCTCAGAATTGATTGTTTTGAGACTAGCAGTGTTCCAAAACTATTCAATATATGAAGCATAGATAGTTGGACTTATAGTGAGAGCAAAAATTAATCAAACTGGAAGTCAAGAAGTCCAATATCTGTTGAAAATCCGCATTCCCATCATTAATTTCCAAATAAGCAACCATGTTATGTTGTTGAACGAATGCAAGATCATCCATAGTTGATGAATTCAGTTGGTCGGTGAGAAAAATCGATTAGGGTTTGTGAATTTAGAGAGTATGAGAGAAATTAGGTGAGGTTAAAGTGTGATTGAGAACGATTTTTATAGACTTTAGGAAACCTCTTGAAGAAGAAATCGTTATAATTACACAATAGACCCCTAGTGGTTATTTCTCTAACGGTAACCCAGCAGTACTAAGTTTGCCTGGCAGCACTAACTTTATGTCCGGCATTACTAACTGTTGGCCCAGCAACATAAAGTAAGCCAGCATACTACTAAACTTTCTCACCATGTTTAACTCTTAAAACCATTCCAAAGAGCATCATGAACCCAATATATCCATCAAAATCATCTTTATACACTTTTGAGCAACACTAACTAAGCCTAGCAGTATAAACTTTTTGTACCAGCGGTACAAAGTTTCTTCAAGTAGTGAAAGCTAAGCCCAGCAATACTAAGTAATTAATCATCATATTTACCTTTCCAACTATAAACCAAATATGCACTTGTGTTATAATCCACTGCACTTATACACCATTAAACCCCCCCTGAGACCAAGCATCGATAGATTAAGCAAAAAAGCTTGCCACCAGAAAATTAATCAACTCACATCAAAAAGCTTTAGTGAGCAAATCAGCTACAAATTATTATCAGTGGTATTATTACCAATCACTATCACATCTCATTCTCATAGGTGCTTCTAATGAAATGATGCCTAATCTCTATATGCTTTGTTTTAGAATGATAGACAGGATTCTTGACAATACAAATAGCACTCTCATTATCAACATGAATCTTTGTCTGCATAAAATTATATCCATAATCTAACAACTGATTTTGGATCCAAAGCACTTGACCACAGCATTGAGAAGCAACAATATACTCAGCTTCAGTAGTTGAGTTAGCCACTACAGTCTGCTTTTTACACTGCCAAGAGATTAACCTTGAACCAAGAAATTGATAACCTCCTGTTGTGGATTTCCTGTCCAAGCTGGCACCTGCATAATCACTATCTGAGAAAGCTTCCAATATAAAAGGAGAGTCCTTAGGATACCAAAGGCCCAATTTGGGTCGACCTTTTAGGTATCTAAAGATTCTTTTTACTACAAACTTATGGTTGAACTTGAACTTGAGCAAGCACAAACAGAGAATATAATATCTGGTCTTGAGGATGTAAGATACATCAATGATCCAATCATTGACCTGTATAAATAGACATCAGCATCCTCACCTTCTTTATCTTTTGCTAAAGCCTTGTTGGTTTCCATAGGAGCATTGGCTGTCCTTATACTAGAAAAGCCAAATTTCTTCAAGATTTCACCAACATACTTGTCCTGACTAATGAAGATCCCATGATTTTTCTGCTTGACTTGTAAACCCAAAAAGAAAGTGAGTTCCCCCATGGAACTCATTTGGAACCTTTTATGCATAATTTGCTCAAAATCTATACACAAAGACTTTCTAGTAGAACCAAAGATGATGTCATCTACATATACTTATACCAGTAGAATATCACCCTTGACTCTCTTTATGAACAAAGTCTAGTCAATTTGTCCCATGTGAAATCCATTATCCAGCAGATAGGTAGAAAGTGTTTCATACCAAGTTCTAGGAGCTTGATGTAGACCATATAAGGCTTTCTCCACCTTATAAACTTTTTCTAGAAATTCTGGATCCACAAAACCTAGAGGTTGGCTTACATATATGTTAGGAATTATGTATACAAGACTTAATTCTGTTTGTTATATTGTTAGTTCTGCCAGTACACTTGTTAGTACTGGTCGAAGAGGTTAGAATAGTTAAGTAATTGGGTATTTTCACTATAAGTTAGTACTAGGGTTAATAAATGTTAAAGTCTGCTTATGCAGAAGTTAGTTTAGAGTTAGAGATATCAAGAGATATTAAGAAAGGATATGCTTGAATCTCCTATACGCGTTTTGAAAAGCCTATTTTGGGTTTCTTTGGGTGTATAAAAGGAAACCCTAGTCATAGTTATTGATATAGATCAACATAGGATCAATAGAGATTCATCTTAGCAATCAATTCTTTGTAATCTGTACCTGTCAGATTCAAGTTATAATACAAAGTTTTCTTGTGTTACAAAAAATATACGTTCTTCTTAGCATTGTTGATTAGTTTCCGCATAATAATAGTGTTAAATCAGTTTGGTTCATTTTGTTGGCTTTTTGATTTATCTAAAGTAGCAAACCCTTTGCAAGCTAAAGGTTCAAGATCTATTCAGTAAGGGATCTAACAAGTGGTATCAAAGCTTATGTGGAAACTCTGAATAAGAAGAACTCTATTGTTTGAAACAAATCTACACTCAAACTAGTAAGATGGCAGAACAAGACACTCCTTCACCAACTATCACAGCAATGAAAATACCTATCATCAAGAAGGGAGAATATGATATTTGGAGCATGAGAATGCGTCAATATATCTGTCACACAAATCACAACTTATGGGACATAATTGTCAATGGAGATCTCCAAGAAGAACCTGCACCAACAGGAGATCAATCTGGTCCTTCTGCTCCTCCTGTTCCTAAAACTACAAAACAACTGGCTGCCAAAAGGAATCAGGAAAGAGTTAAGAGCATCTTGCTTTTAGCAATACCTGATGAATATCTCCTTAAGTTTCATAATGTTCCAGATGCTAAATCTCTCTGGGAGGCAATCAAATCAAGGTTTGGAGGAAATGAAGAATCCAAAAAGATGTAGAAGAATGTTCTAAAACATTAGTTTGAAAACTTTACTACTACACCAAATGAAAGTTTGGATAAGGCTTATGATAGGTTTCAAAAGCTCATAAGTCAATTAGAGGTGTATGCTGCTCTAGTATCAAAGGAAGATATCAATCAAAAATTTCTAAGAAGTTTTCCGCCAAATACTTATGGAATAGGGGTTTGACCAATTAGACTTTCGTGCATCTACTATATATTCAAATGATTTATTCATGATAACTCAAATTTCTTTATATTGGTCAACTAATATCTCTCTATTTTCTCTATTAAATTGCAATTAACTTCCCCCAGCCTTCATACTTACATACACGATCATATCCCACTCTATTACTCACAATTTTACTCATGGCAAGTTTGGAATTTTGTGACAAGCACAACATGGTAGCGTTTCTAGAAAAATCTACAGGAAGTGCAGGGTTTCATCAGATAATAGATTTTCTAAATCAAAGTCACATTTGCTATGCACTCACCAAGAAGCCAAAGGTTTGTGTCTCCTTTATCAAACAATTTTGGAGGTCTGCTGAGGCTTTTACTGATGATAATGGCAAAGTCAAGATAAATGCTACAATTGATGGTCACTCACTGTCTATCACCGAAGGTTCTTTACGGCGACATCTCAAGTTGGCTGATCAAGATGGCATTACTTCTATTCCAACTACAGAGATCTTTGAGCAATTGGCGCTTATGGGATATCACACTGACTCAGATAAGTTAACCTTTCAAAAAGGTGCCTTTTCACCTCAATGGAGGTTTCTTATTCTTAACATTCTTCATTTCCTAAGCCCAAAGAAGACTGCTTGGGAGCAGTTTAGTAGTAATATTGCTGCTGCTATTATATGTTTAGCCACCAATAGGAAGTTTAATTTTTCTAGGATGATCTTTGAGTACATGGTGTCTAATATCTCTAGTCCCCATAAGTTTTTGATGTACCATAGGTTCATTCAGATATGCCTAGATATGCAGAAACACCACCTTCAACAACACACAAG
Organism: Tanacetum coccineum; assembly: GCA_026074375.1. Taxonomy (NCBI): domain Eukaryota; kingdom Viridiplantae; phylum Streptophyta; class Magnoliopsida; order Asterales; family Asteraceae; genus Tanacetum; species Tanacetum coccineum. The sequence goes on along the minus strand of BQNB010032497.1, from coordinate 6,283 downwards.
AATATATCATGTTCCATCTCTTAGTATGAAAGTGTTTAGTAATATAAAGAGGACTACCAAGGGATTTTCAGGCCAGGAGGTTGCTTTATTCCCCAATATGTTAGATGTTACTGAAACCTCAACTTTACCTTCTAGAATCACATCTTCACCTTCCCCTACACCTTCACCTTCACCTGAACCTATCCCTGCTCATACACCATCACCTACTCAACCATCACCTACTCAACCCTCACCTACTCAACCCTCACCTACCACCATCCTCACTATACCACCTGACCACTCTCCATGCTGTCAACTAACATTGGAACGTGATGAGGGTAGTTTTGAAACTTCCAGAATTGATGAGTCTAGTTACCAACCACATTTCTGACATGATTGGCGTTTTGGAGGCTCACCTTGATGAAGACAAAGAAAAACTCTAAGTTTGCTTGCTACTAAGCTTATTCTCAGGGTCAAGAAGCTCTGAGTCTAGACTAAAAGATTGGGGCCAGCAAGGCGACAGCTCGGGGTTGTCTTTCCGATGATGAAGTATTTGACAGATGATTTTTCCACCCAGGGGAGGACGAGTTCTCTGATGACGGGGTTCACGAAACAGCACGCACTGACACTGAAAATATTATATCCAGAATGTGCACTCCAATGAAGTCATTCAAGTATAAGAGGGCAGTGAAAAATACAGTGAGAAATAGTACTGCTGGTGAACAGAGATAGGGACTGCTAGTAAAGAAGTTTCCCATAGTTAGATCACTGTTGAGGTAAGTCTTAGTACTGCTGGCCGGAATGTTACTCTACATAGAAGGGGTGCACGAGAAAGATCAAGACAAGATCAGGGAAAGCCATAATGCTAGAGGAAGAGCCAAGAAGGACGTTACGAAGGATCATGCACAGAAAGGTTGCGTTATGCTGAAGCAATAGAACTTGAAGAGGCCAATGAATGCGGAACAAAGCGTCAGATTGAAGAGATGAGAGATTGCAAGACACTGGGCTGAAGAGGACGAAAAAGAGCTATGATAAAACCAAGACTTGCTAAGAAGCTAGATGAATGACCTTCAGTCATCGATATCATACTTCAAAAAATGAAGCCAAAGACAGTTGCCCAAGCAAGAAGAAATCTGATCCAAATCTTTGACGATCCTCGGGCACTCAAGATCAGTGCTTTAAGGGAATGTCCTACCAATGACATTAGCGCCAATATTTGAAAAGGTGTGGATTTAATCAAAAAATATTGAGCCTATGGAAGCAGAAATGGAAGTGAAAAGCAAAGTTCTCCTACAACAGCAAAGTCTTCTACAAGGTAGTGGAAGAAGCGGGTTGCCCCACACCACAGAGTTGACAGCGGTGTTAAACGAACGTGGAGCAACGAGAAAGAAGTCCCCATTCCCCCCCCCTCGAAACAAACACACAGCAGAGGACCAAACTAGAAGGAATGATGCTGAGAAAGTGAACTCCACGGATTTTGGATATAGTACAGAGAAGTGGCTCTATAGAAATTGATCTTTATCTCTACATAGTTTCGTATTGTGGAGTGGTTGAAAGACATGTGTTTTGACAGAGATCTCTTTCATGTATATCAAGTATTCAGAGGAGCTGGGAAGCTCAAAGAATTATACGATGCTACGTGCAAAGACTTGCGGACTTAGATTGATTAGGCTTGCCGACGAATTGTTTAGATTAGTAAGGCAAGATATAGTACTTCTCATAGACCAGACGATTGATGATCTGCTGCTTTGGGGAGATTTACACACTTTGTTGAGCTGATGAAGATGATGGATTTGGAGAGATCCGCATGAATACAATCTTTTAAGCTGGAGAATTATGTGTTTTTGTGGTATCCATTATTTTGTTAATGGAAGATGGATTGGCAATTCATATGTTGACGCGAAGACGTATCATTTAAGCACGAGCTGTTAACAAAGATGTTAAGTAATCAAAATTAGAGGTAGATCATGAGAGCTCACCACGGCATTTGAAACCTCCTCAAGGTTATAAAGATCTCAGTGCAGAAGTGCCGAATTGTTTGTAAAGACATCATCAGCAGAGAAGAAGATCAGAAAGTATATTCAGAAGAAACTTGGATGATTTGACGGACAAACACAAGGTGTAGGGGAGGGATTGTTAGGAATAAATCTGCATATGACTCTAATATGCCAACAGTACCTAAAGGAGTTAGTACTGCCCGTTATATGTTGTACTGCCACTGTTATTAATATGCTAGTCGAGAGAGTTATTACTTGCTAAATGGTCCAAGAGCTGCCTGATAAAGATAGAATGCCATGGGATTATTTCGGTATGTCTTATATTTTGAATTGTAACAGACTAACTTGATAGGCCTGCTATCTTGTAAAGGGCTCCTAGTATTTCTAAAAAGGAGCTCCTAAGTTTTAAGAATAGATTATACTTTCAATTGATAAAAAACTGAGAGAGAAAATTATTTGTAATAGCTTCACGGTTTGTAACCCCAGTACTTTAGAGTACTCGTATTATTTCATTAATATCGAAGCCAGTGTGTTTTGTCGTTCCTTTGTTTGGTTTTGTCATTTACTTGTTCCATTAATAAACTCTCTCTAGAGTATCAAAGTGTAGATTCCGCATACACTTTGGTATACATACAAAGTCTCAATTTTTGTTATTTTGGATTCTTCCAAGGTAACAAACTCTTTACTACGTAAAGAATCAATCAAGGCGTGGGATCAACAAACCCTTTCAATGCTTACCAAGACGTCATTACTAACACCTTGTAGTGATTTTCCAGTGTTAGCTCAATCTTAGTCGGCATTATTCCCTTATACTCATTCATCTCCAATCATACCTAAGGACTGCTATTTCTAACTATGGAGTGTCCTTGGGTAGATCCCTCCGGTTCTGGTTGGATCATAGGACTAGTACCTAACCTAACACCTTATGACTTCAGAATCGTCATGAATTAAGATGTTGTTGGGTATGAGATCGTAACCATAAAACCTTTTCCAAAGAGTATCAAGCACTTTGAGTCGATTACATCACTTATTATTTCAAGATCACATTTTAATTACATTTCTCCCCTTATTTTAAATACTAATTTACTTAGTTTTTGAAATACCATGTGATTAAAATTTGTCATGAAAATTCTGTGGAGAAAACTTTTATACTTAGCATGAATTATATGGAACATTAACTTGCTCCCCCTCAATTTTACATATGTTTGACACCAAAAAATGATACCAAGTAGTAAAATGAATATAAAATTGAGGGTTAGCATTGTTGAGCATACAATTTTGAAAGATTATGAATTGTCATTGAAGAATTCTTGAAAAATTGTGCTCAACCATTAAATCATCTTATAACATACAATCTATTGAGTAGTCATTATTATTACAGATTTGTTATTAAGAGATTTTTTATAATGTTTTGAATACATAAGAATTATCGTGATATGATGTATCCAAAAACATTAAAACTTTGTATTTTGAAAAACTCCCCCTCAAACATTGACTCATTTTGAAAATGACACCAATTGTAGAAGAATTATCTTGTAAAACATTATGAGGGATGGAGTGTTGAACACACAATTTTGAAAGATTTTAAATTGTCATTGAGAAATTCTTGAAAAATTATGTTTAACATTTTGAAAAACATCATATTAGAAGACTTCTCTTCTAATGCTAAGGATAAGTGCACTGAAACGTACACTCTCCTTTGTCGTTCGGGTCCGAGTTGCAATCTGAGAGTGATTACAAGTCATAAAGAAAAAAAGAAAAAAAAAGAGAAATGACATGTTTTGAAAGAATTTGAAACTCTTACTCGAACTTCATTTACATAGCCGTGTTGATGTTAATCAACATTTCTAGGTATGTAAATGTTATCGATTCCAAGAGACATGTCAAGAAGATTCTTTTTGGAAAAATTTCTGATTTTTTGATTTTGTATTTTTCTTTTTACAAAAATATGTACATGTTGACGTTTGATGAGATATCAAGTAGATTCATTTGTCAGAACCTCCAGTTCCGCTGGAGTCAAACATCTCATACCAATTTGTCTGACAAGATACTGAAATCTATCTTCGGGTAAGGCTTTAGTAAAAACAATCAGTAATTTGTATTCAGTTCTGGACAAGTACAATTCAATTATACCGTTTTCAACCTGTTCCTTAATGAAATGATATCGAGTATGGATGTGCTTGGTATGGGAGTGCTGCACGGGGTTGTATGAGATTGCTATGGCTGACTGAGAGTCGTAGTATAACGGTATTTTGTTGTAGTTGAAGCCATAATCCTTAAGCTGTGTCCTCATCCACATTACTTGAGCACAACTTGCAGATAACGCCACATACTCAGCCTCTGCAGCTGACATTGCTGTACAATCCTACTTCTTTGACATCCAACTGACTAACTTATCACCTAGGAACTGTATTCCTCCAAAAGTGCTTTTGCGAGTATCAATGCATCCAGCATGGTCGGCATATGAAAAAGTTGTTAGTTCAAAGCCAGAATTCTTAGGATACCAGAGTCCCATGTTAATGGTACCCCTCAAGGTTCGAAAGATCCTTTTAACCTCTTTGAGGTGTTTTTCAGTCGGTCTTGCTTGATATCTTGCACAATAACATATTGCTTGCACTATGTCTGGTCTACTAGATGTCAGATACATGAGTGACCCAATTTTACTATAGTAGTCAGTTTAGTCTACGTGTGTACCACTCAAGTCTGCATCTAATTTAGGTTTCGTAGCCATTGGTGTACCAATGCTTTGACCTTTTTCCATAGCATGTTTTTTAAGTATCTCTAAAGCGTACTTGGCCTGATTGATAAAGATACCGCGTGAGGATTGATGGATCTGAAGTCCTAAAAAGAATTTCATTTCCCCCATTAAGGACATCTCAAATCTAATGTGCATTAGTTTTTCAAATCGTTTAGAAATTTTTAGGTTTGTAGACCCGAAAATAATGTCGTCGAAGTATATTTGCACAAGTAGAATGTCTTCCTCGTATCTTATTGTGAATAAAGTCGGGTCAATTATACCTTTAGCAAAACCTTTGGACATCAAGAAATTTAAGAGTTTATCTTACCAGGCTCTCGGAGCATGCTTCAATCCATATAGAGCTTTCCTTAAGAGGTAAACCTTTTTTGGATGACCAGGATCAACGAACCCATCTGGTTGTGCAACATAAACCTCCTCCTTCAATGGACCATTAAGAAATGTCATTTTTACGTCCATCTGATACATTGGAAAAGACTTATGTGCAGCATATGCGACGAAGATCCGAACAGCTTCCAAGCGAGCAACTGGAGCAAATGATTCTTCAAAATCAATTCCCTCAACCTGAGCATAACCTTTAGCTACAAGTCATTCTTTGTTGCAAATTCCAGTTTGGTCTTCATCTTTTTTGTTCTTCCATAACCACTTTAGCTTGATTACGTTCTTGCCAAATGGTTTGTCAGTGAGTTCCCAGACTTGGAGTCTGTCAAACTGATGAAGCTCTTCCTGCATTGCTTCTATCCATGCAGAATCAGCCATTGCTTCCTTAACATTTTCCGGTTTAGCAGTACTCACGGTGAGTGCGAACATATACATTTCAGGATCGGCTGCAAGTTATCATCTTGTTTGCACTGGCGTGGATGGATTTCCATGAACTTGAGTTAACGGGTGATCTTTTATCCATCGGTATTCGAAATCTTATGGTTGATTAAAGGTATGCATATTTGAATTGTCAATATTACGTGAGGAAGACTCAGTAATTTCTTGTACCGTTGTACAGAAAGGATTGGTAAATTCATCCTGTTGAACTTGTGTATCTTCTGCTTGATTATCATTGTTTTCCCCAGCATAAACATTTGTAGGAGTTGATGATTCTGTTGTATGGTGAATATTCGTTGAAGGTTGTTGGGAAATATATTTGAGTTGATAAGACAAAACATATGAAAGATGAAGGACTTAAAAGACAAAGGAGGAATTCTTCAAAAGATGGAAGATTATAGAAGATTTCCTAGAAGATAATTGTAAAAATTAGGAAGATTTAGTTATTTCCTAATACTTATCCTTTGTAAACCTAATATCTCTAGTATATAAAGAGATATAGGTCATGTTATTTTCTGTGTGTCAAGATGTAAACACCAGAAAAGTATGTGTGTGTGTGTCTAGGCGTCAAGTCCTCTAAGTGGACGTTTAGAATTTATGTGTTTCAGCCTCAAGGATCTTTGATTCCTTGTTATAGTTTAGACAACACGTTATAGAATTGATCATCTAGAATTGGGGCTGTTAGGAAAGTTTGGTTATTAATGAAGAAACATCTTGTTGAATATCATTATTC
>BQNB010032496.1:39947-53122 GCA_026074375.1 Tanacetum coccineum | reverse complement strand
GAAGCATCCTCCTGGCGATTAATGAAGCTTTCAATGAAGAAACTTGAGATTTGGAAGAAGAATATCAAGTTTAGGGGATGATAGTTGGGATTAAAAGACTTTATAATGATTTTGAAGTTACTGCTGTTAAGGTTAGAGTTACTGCTGCTAAGCATAAGTTAGTGCTGTTCAGTAATCTTAATGAAAAATATGCTAAGTAGTTAGTACTGCTAGTGTAACTTAGTTATTACTGCTAGTATAACTTAGTACTGCTAGTGTAACTTAGTACTGCTAGTTACTACTGCTAGTATATGTTAGTACTGCTAGAGTAAAGTTAGTACTGCTGGTGAAGATTGAAGAAAATATTCTAAGTAGTTACTACTGCTTGTACACAGTTAATACTGCTGGTGTATAAGTTACTACTGCTGGTGTTCAGAGTTAATGTTGCTGGTACAAAGTTACAACTGCTCAAAGATTAAGACTGCTGAAAGAAGTTTCTACTGTCAAAGGATGGATAAAGACAGAAGAAAAGATAAAGATTGCTTATGTGATATGTATGAGATATTTTTGTAAAAGATACGTATAAGTTATTTGTTTAGAAGATCATGATAACTTAGGAAAATATTGTAAGCCAGTTAAGACTCCTTGGTGTATAAAAGGAGGTCCTAGGGCATAGAATTCGATATACCAAATCTAGAAATCTTTTGTGTTGATATCGATATAGCTTCAAGGTTTTGTAACCCTAATACTAGGAGAGTATTCGTATTATTTGTAATAATAATATTGAAGCTTTTATTTGTTGAATTGTGTGTTCATAGTGATACTGTTTCATTGAAGAATTCTTCTTATTAATCAAAGATTAGATTCCGCATAATCTTTGATATATTTTACAAAGTTTCTATCATAGTTGTGTAGGATTTATCTTGCATAACTAAACCTTACACAAGCTAAGAAATTCAAGATCCATTCAAGTGGGATCAACAATTTTATTTGGACATAAAACGATGAACATAATTTATAGGACCTAAAATGTACAAAAGATGTGTTATTAATTAAATTAGAGGACTTGTAATGATTTAATTATGTCAAAAGTTTATAAAATAATTTTTTAAAAACATTAATCAAAATAGTTTATATAATCTGTGAACCTACGAATTTTTATAAAATATTTGCACCAGATTATTAAATAGTACATCTCATGAGGATTCCGTGCATATAAGGAACTCGAAAAATAGAGCTATAACGAAGGAGTTATGAATTTTTCGAGATTACGATAATTAAATATATAAAAGTGTTTTTATAAAAGTTATTTTTTTAAAACTGTTACTGTTTCGAATCTGATAAAAATGTATGAATATTTTATTAAGTTGGATCATCTCAATAGGAAACTGTGGGTATGAAGAACACTAAAAACGGAATTAAAATGAAGGAGATACAATTTTTGCAAGATTAAATACGTAAAAGTATTTTTATAAAAACAATTTGAATAAACTGTGTCGGCATAGATTTTTATAAAACATGTGACTATTTATTTTGATAGATTATCTCGTCATGATTTAGTACATATAAAGAACATGTAAAACGGAGCTAAAACGAGTAAGTTATGAGTTTTTAAAGATTCGAATGCACTATTTTTATTTTCTGCATTTACACAAAATTTACAAAGCTGTTAGAAATATAAAAAGTGGTTTACGAGTGTTTTCAGGTCCGTTTGGACATTAAAAACCTTAAGTAATATTGTAGTATCATTTATATAATATTATATATGTTTTTAACTTTATAAATATTATTTTATAAAACAATTAAACTATTTATATAATATCATTATGTAAACAATAAAAATATTAAATCATGTGACATTAACAAACAATCAATTGTTGGACAAAGATAATATTTATTTTACGAATGCAAATAAATAAACATTTATTTAACAAGTACAATGTAAATATTGTTTCGACGTTTTAAATTTAACAAAAACTATTAGGTGGTAATATAACTCTATAACTTATAATATTGTATTTATATTAAATACATCGTACCTATACAACCTATAATTAATTAGGTTGCATTCCGGATCGTTTGTGACGATTACATTGTTGATTTTGCGATAATCACTACTTTCACTAGAGGTGAGTTTATAGCCCCACGTTTTACTCGTTTTACATATACTTAATCACTTTTTGGGGTGAGAATATATGCGCATTTACAAACTTGTTTTCATACTTGGTTTCATAACTTGTTTACATACTCGTTTGCATACATGTTTACAAAATCGCTTACATACTTACTTAAAAACTCATTTACTTGATTGATTACAAAATCTTTTGCATGAACGTTTACAAACTCATTTACATGATTGATTACAAACTTGATTACATACTCATTTACATATCTCGCTGCGGGATACATTTCTTGTCTTTACTTATGGATGCAACAACTTTACTTTGATTCAAATGATTACGGATTAGCTTAAGTGACATGAACTGTTAATTACACTGGGTAAGCGCGAATGTTATAAAATAGATCTATTTGAGATTATCAATCTCCGTTCGGGTGATAAGCTCTCACTAGTTCGGCGGTACCGAACTAACGAACGTTATACCATGTCGGAGTACGACTGAATTGGTGTCTACAGGTCCAACAACTACATTCACATGAACACTTACATTGCCTGAAAAGATTGGCATGCATACATGTCTGAGCCGCAATTTCATGAACTTAGGGGTATAATCGTAATCACACATGGTGACTATTGTATTGGATACAATGGTCATGCATACTTTATGTCACACCCCGTAAATTCCCGGTTAGTTTTCCGACTCACTCCGGTCATCTACTTTAAATTTTAGTCGTTACGTTTAAAATTGGCAATTTACCAAGGAATTAGACTGCGTAAAATTCTGAGAAACGTCACCGGACGCGTTCCGGCATCGGTTATAAATTATTTTAAGCATTATATGTGTTATATAAACTTTCCTGAGTGTTTCGTGATTTTTAATCACTTCCGATATTAATTTTTAGGTTTTATCCTTTAAATTGCGTTTTTCGCGTTTTTGACCAAACGGAACCCCGGAAACTAATATCTCATACATATCACATAAGCAATCTTTATCTTTTCTTCTGTCTTTATCCATCCTTTGACAGTAGAAACTCTTTCAGCAGTCTTAATCTTTGAGCAGTTGTAACTTTGTACCACAGCAATTAACTCTGAACACCACAGTAGTATCTGAATACACCACATATTAACTGTGTACAAGCAGTAGTAACTACTTAGAATATTTTCTTTAATCTTCACCAGCAGTACTAACTTTACTCTAGCAGTACTAACATATACTAGCAGTAGTAACTAGCAGTACTAATATACACTAGCAGTACTAAGTTACACTAGCATACTAATTATACTAAGGCGAATAGTAAACTAATGTTACACTAGCAGTACTAACTAACTTAGCATATTTTTCATTAAGATTACTGAACAGCGCTAACTTATGTTTAGCAGTAGTAACTCTAACCTTAACAGCAGTAACTTTAAAATTATTATGAAGTCTTTTAATCCTAACTATCCTCTCCTAAACTTGATATTCTTCTTCAAAATCTTAAGTTTCTTCATTGAAAGCTTCATTACTCGCCAGGAGGATGCTTCCAAACACTTCACTTAGGTACATAGCCGCCTTAAGCTTGTCTTGACGTAAATCTAAGAGGCTCAAATCCCTTTATATCACACTCATAATCAACTTTGAAGGCTTCACATCATCTAAACACTTTGACTGTAGTGTGTGATTTGTAAGTGGATACATCTTCTCAACCAATAGATAAAGTAGCATGGATTGCATTGTTACACAATAAACTCCATAAGAATCATAAAGCTTCCAGTTCAACACTTTAGCTAATCCTTGTTGTTTCTTCCATACATTATCTTCAACATGATGTTTAAACATGGTCTTTAAATTAAGAAGTAAGAAATCATCCATGTAATACACTGGCTCTGTCTTCTTAAACTTTGCTTTGACTGTCCTCCAAAGAACTTCTAAGTCTTCTCTGTCAAAGTTTTTAAGCATCTTTCCAAAAGTAAATACAATCTGACTTTCCCATCTGCTCTATAATTCGAAAAAGCATTTCTTTCCTTCTTTGTAGATCTGTAGACAACAAGATGGAGATTTGATAGATAAAGGTGTAACTCAAAAAGTACATCATCTCCATACATCCTGAACTATTTCCTAACATTCTTAAGCTCTTTGAGACTCTTTGTCTTCTTCCATCTTTTGCTGATTTTAGAGCCTTTCGTGATCCACGCTCTTCTCCTGCCTTTTTAGAACTGCTCTCTTATGCTATCTCTTCTTTCTTGCCTCTGTTTATGCCTCTCTAAACTCATTTATACCGACCGTCATATCGTAAATAACAAAGTGTTTACCCTTATGAAAGCTTTTATCAAACAACTCCCTTGAATATATGGAAAAGGACTTGCTCTTCAAACTTATTGGACTCCATCCTTCCAAGTTTCTCATATAAGTCCACATGAAACGCCCTTAGATGAGATTATTTGTGGAGGTGTGTTCCTTTTCCTTTTTGCTCTCGTAGCTGCAAAATATTTTTCTTCCTGCTCTAAGAATTGTACAAACAATCTTGCCTTTTCTTGATTAGTCAATTCTTCTTGATCCTAAGCTTCCAATCTTTGAGCCAATTGATAATCAGAATCAATCTTAGCCTAAATATCATTCCATTCTTCAGTTAAAGTTACATTGGCTTCATCTTTTTCCCTTGCAAGTTTCTCTTCCTCATCAAATTCAGCTTGTAATTCTTATAGCTTCTTTGTTCATCAAAATTGATTTGATTTTCTTTTTTCATCTTTGCAGTACTTCTACCATGATTCCTTTACCCTTGTCCTTAACCTGTGATGGTTGTTAAGAAGAAACTGTTGGTGTAGTGCTTTGCTCCTTTTTAGAATAACAAGCCCTATAGTCCATGGGTCATGCACTCTTCAACTCTGCCAGTGTTTGAGCCAAAGTAAGTTCACAGTTAGTTATTGACGCCATACAAACTGAGCAGCATCATCAGCAAGTACAAACTACAATCATCTTTCTTACTGTACACGAACATCCTTGTTCAGCCATAAATACTTCTTCACCAGCAAGATCACTCACATCAAACATTATATCATCACCATACCTCCCCTGAGTTTCATCAACTAATGTAATCTCTGCATCTTTATCAATGTCATCAATTTTCCTCCCTTGTTTGGATGCATCCTCCTGATCACCCAAACTAGCATCTTCATAGGAATATACTCTTGCAGATCTACCAACCTTGTGTAATCTTTTGAGCTTGTGAGTTCTTGACCCTCCTTTCTTCTCTAACTTCTTGACTCTCAGTTTTAAACTTGTAATCTCCTAAGCTTGAGTAGTCTTTATGTTCTCCAAGTCAATAACTCTATTTTGCAAGTTGGTCCACAATTCCATCAATTCCTTAAGTTTTAATCTATCCTTATCACTTCAAGGTGTGTTAACTCCTGCGAGCAGTGAATCATTGGATTGTTTAGATACATTCTCAGACCTAGTCTGAGCAATGGTATCTACCATGGTTTCTTAGCGCCTAGGACCACCACCTGAACTAGTTCCTAAGGAACTTGGTTTATTAGGTGTTGCCTTGGATTGGGTGTTAGTGATGTTACCCCTGTCCTGCTCTGCATCTAAGCTAGTAGCACTAGTGGCAGCCCTTTCTAAATTGTCATCCATCTCCTCATTGACAGCCTCATCTGCAACATTTTTTGTAGAACCACTAGACTGAGGTATCTTAGTGTCCTTTCTCTTGGACTTCCTAAGTCTTTGTTTCTTTTGAGGTTGTGATGTTGATGGTTGAATAATAGTGGGTGTGTGATGGGGATCAGTAGGCATTTCTGAATCTTTACCCTGTTCTTGTTGAGCTTGTACCATTATTGAAGTAAATAAAGGTGTTTCTCTTCCAGAAAATCCTTTTCCTGACCTCCTTATGTTAGTAAAAATCTTCTTTGTATGAGAGGATGTAATATATATTTCATAATGAGTTGCCATCCCTTCCATCTAATTATCCAAAACACTTGTACAAATCTTGGATACATCAAAAACTTACCCATACTCTCCTAGTTCTTCACCATACTTTCAAATATATACTTTGAGAAGTTGAACTTTTGATTTGTAGCTAAGCAGATAATTGCAGAAGCCATGGTGCTACTAAATTAATTCCATGCAGTAGTTTTAGCACTTGGCATTGCAAAATAGTATGAATAAGGAATTTCCATTAAGGAGAAAAGAATGCCTTATAGAAAGTAAGCTTCTGTGAAAGTTTCTCATACCCCATTAGTGTAAGCTGTTCAAAGATGGTAATATTGGGTAGACAATCAACAACTTCAGCGTCTTCCAGTTGAAGATCTCTTCTTACAGTGGATTCAGTTATGATTACTTTCTTCCCATCCACTAGGGCTTGTAATTGTACTTTCCCATTGACAGTTTTTGCCTTTACAGTAGCCCAGAATTGTTCAATACACAAAGTGTATATAGTGGGATTGATCGTTAGAGCATATCTTACAGGATTTGCATTTAGAAAACCACTATTTGCTCAAACCCTTCACATTCAGCGGGTTTAGACAAAAATGCGACCAAATTATGAGTATCAGCAAATTGTAGGGTCGTCATTGTGTTGGGTTTTGATGATGAATGATGAAATTAAGTTAGGATTTATGATTAGAGAGTATATGATTGAATGAAATTGATTAACTGAATGATTGAAACCCTTAATCGAATTAACGTTCACTAGCAGTTGTAAGTTATGCCTAACAGTATTAACTTTCAACTGGCAGTAGTAAGTAACCCAATAGTAGTAACTCAGCAGTAGTAAGTTATGCCTAACAGCATTAACTTTCATTAGCAGTAGTAAGTTTATGCGTAGCAGCATTAACTTTCAACAACAGTTGTAAGTTTATGCTTAGCAGCATTAACTTTGAGTCACCAGCATTAACTCCAATTCCATTCCAAACACTCTGTTTAACTCTCTTTCTGTTTTTCAACTCACCATTTCTCTCAATTCTTTTACTCACCAAATCACTCTGTCTGTTTTTAATTCACACAACTCTCTTTCTGTTTTTATTCTCTCAATTCTTTTAGCTTACAATTCTCTCTGTCTGTTTTTACTTTCTCTAAACTCTTTTACTCATATTTAACACAGTATTAATTATACTTAACAGTATTAAGTATAACTAATAGTAAAAACTTAGCAGTATTAAGTTAGCCTAGCAGCACTAACTTGAAGTTACTAGCACTAACTTTAACTTCATCCTTAGCAGCTTTTCTATTCCATTCCAAACATCCTCCCCTTAATCAAGACTTTAAAGATTGAGCATGCCAATGCTAGCAATCAGATATTGAAATCTACTTACATCAAATATTTTTGTAAGCAAATCTATAACATTCTTGTCAGTATGAATCTTGATCATTTGAAATAGCTTATTTTCATTAGAATATCTGATAAAGTGATGTCTAATCTCAATGTGCTTTATTTTTGAATGAAAAACAGGGTTCTTAACTATGCATATAGCACTCTCATTATCAATATAGATCTTTGTATGCATAAAGTTATACCCATAATCAAGCAATTGATTTTGAATCCAAAGCACTTGGACACTGCAACTTGTTGCAGCTACATATTCAGCCTCTATTGTGGAATTGGCAACTACAGTCTGCTTCTTGCACTGCCATGAAATCAATCTACACCCAAGGAATTGACAACCTCCTGTTGTAGACTTCCTATCCAAGCTTGCTCCAGCATAATCACTATCAGTGTATGCTACCAAATCAAAAGGTGAATCTTTTGGATACCAAAGGCCCAATTTTGGTTGACCTTTTAAGTACCTAAAAAATCTTTTCACAGCATGAAGATGTGACACTTTTGGGTTGACTTGGTATCTTGCACATGCAATACACTGCCAACCTAATTCAGGTCTTGAAGAATTAGATACATCAATGTAACCAATCATTGATCTATATAAATGAACATTCCACTTCTTCACCATCTTCATCCTTGAGCAAAGACTTTTGAGTTTCCATAGGTGTGCTTATTGTCTTGACATTAGTAAAACCAAATTTCAATTTTAGCAACATATTTATCTTGACTAATAAATATGCCATCATTCTTCTGCTTCACTTGTAATCCTAAGAAGAATGTGAGTTTACCAATAGAACTCATTTGAAACTTCTCATGCATTAATTTTTCAAATGCATTGCATAACTCCTTCTTTGTTGAACCAAAGATGATATCATCTACACACACTTGAACTAACAGAATATCACCTTTGTCCCTTTTGATAAATAAAGTTTTGTCTATCTTTCCTCTCTGAAACCAGTTGTCCAACAAATAAGTTCACAAGGTTTCATACCAAGCTCTGGGAGCTTGATGCAGTACATAAAGTACCTTTTCTACTTTGTATACTCTGTCAGGGAAGTCTGGATCTTCAAATCCTGGTGGTTGACAAACATAGACTTCCTCTTCAATCTTACCATAAAGAAAAGCACTCTTGACATCCATCTGGTACACCACAAAGTCTTTAAATGAGGCATAGGCTAAAAATAGCCTAATTGCTTCAATTTTGGAAATAGGGGCAAAGACATCATCATAGACAATCTCTTCTTCTTGTGTGTACCCTTGAGCAACTAGTCTTACTTTATTTTTAATCACAATTCCTCTTTCATCCTTTTTATTCATGTAAACCCATTTAGTACCTATGGGCCTTTTGCCATTTGGTAAATTTACCATGGTCCAAACCTTTTGTAATTTGAATTGTAAAGCTCTCTCTGTATACTTTCTATCCAGCTTGGATCTTGCAATTCTTAGATTACCTTCTTGGGTTCTACTTGTGATAAGAAGCAGGCAAACATGCAATTTTGAAAGTCTTTATGGTTTGTTATTTGCTGAACTGAACTAAACAAACCATGTTCTTCCAAATTCTTTGGCATTCTTCTTGTTTGAGGTGTTGAATTCAAGTCTCCAATAATTTGTTCAACTGATGATCTTTATGTATTCATGTAGTAGGAATATGCACTATCAGGCATAAAACGCTGTCTAGAATTGTTCCATGTCAGCCTTTGCACCAACATCTGATCATATCACTTAAGAGGTTAAATATGCTATAGATCATCCAAAGCAGACATATTTGGTCATCTGAAGTTTCAATGCTTGTTTTTTTTACCACTGGCATTAACTTCCTTTGTGCTAGTATCATTAACATTGTTGAGTGAGTTAACATTATCATCATTCTCTTGATCAATACTTTCATTATCTTTTCTTGGATCTTCATCAACCTTCTTCTCATCATCACTTGAAGGTTTGGATCCATCATCAGGATAACTCTTTAAACTTTAAGAGAATGGTGGATCAGCAGTCCACAACGGTAGCAGAATGTAATCTTTGCCAGGTACTGTCTCCATTCTAGCTTTACCTGCATCATCACATGCTTTTGTACCTGCATTACCATTAGACTGATTTCTTGCAACAACTAGCTTATAATTCATTGACTTTGTTAGTGCATCAATATCAAAAAGCCAATTTGGTCCACTTCCTGCAATATTAGGTGTATCCTTACTAAACTGGACATGCAGGTTCTCTTCAACTATTCTAGTTCTACTGTTGAATACTCTAAACGCTTTACTATTGATTGAGTACCCAACAAAGAATCCTTCATTGGTCTTACCATCAAACTTGCCTAAGTGATCCATTGTATGGAGAACTATAACAAGACACCCAAATGGTCTCATAAGCCTAATCAGTTTCTACCAAGAAAATATCATAAGGGTCTTGGTTAAGGCATTAGTTATTTTTACTAATACCCTATTTTGCACATAACAAGCAGTATTAACTGCTTCAACCCAAAAAGTAGTAGGTAGCTTAGAATCAGTAACATTGTCCTATCCCCCCCCGCAGCCTCAATAGCAATGTTCTATTTTTCCTCTCAACTACTCCATTTTGTTGAGGAGTTCTAGCTACACTAAATTCTCTCTTAATACCTTTTCTCTCACAAAACTGATTCATCTCCTTATTCTTGAACTCAGTTCCATTGTCACACCTAATTACCTTAACCTTTTGATCTATTAGATTTTCTACTCTAGTTATAAAGGACTTAAGAATGCCACTAGTCTCATCCTTAGTAGCTAGAAAGAAAACCCAACTAAACCTACTGTAATCATCTGTGACAACTAGGCAATACATCTTTTTCATTAAGCTTTTTATAAATGTTGGACCAAACAAATGCATATGCAACATATGTAAAGGTTGGCTGATTGAACTTACTATTTTGGACTTATAAGAAGCTCTATGTTGCTTTCCCTTTTGACAAGCAACACAGGTTTGATTGTTTTTCAAAAATTTGAAGTAAACTCTTTACAAGATTTCCGCTATAGCCATTTTATTCATAGTTTTGAAATTTATGTGTCCAAGCCTTCTATGCCAAAGTTTAGATTCATCAGATGTGGCTTTTGCAAAGAGACAAGTTAGACCTCCTTTAGGAACAATATTCTTTAAATCAACACTATACATATTGTTCTTTCTAGGAACTTTAAGTAAAACATAGACTTTAGCATTTACTTAAAGTTGGAGCTGAAAACAATACATTCTGTGGTCATTAAAGAGTAACACTATTCTTTTTGTCACATATATTTGAGACACTAAAGAGGTTAAAATTAACACTCTTATAAAACTACACAATCTCAACCTCAAAATTACCATTTTGGAGATTGTAACATCTGCTTGTGATTTTCCCATTTTTGGGGTTACCTCCAAAGGTAACATATCCTCCATTAATTTCTTCAAAGTCAGGTGATAGGACATGTTCCCTACCATGTGCCTTGAGCATCCACTATCAATCATTCCTTTCTCCTGCAAATCTTGTTGTGGATTGCCATGCACATAAGGTAAGAAAATCAGTCTCTTTTGGGGACCCAAGCCATCACTGACTTGGATCTGCTTTGTGCATCAATATAATCAAATCTTTTAAATATCATTGATGCACTGTTGTGTTTGGAAACATGGTCTAAAATTTCTTTTTGCTTTGGTCTCCAAACCCAACAAGTTGAGGCCTTAACAGCATTAACCTAGTTTCCCTTAACAGCATTAAGTACTGCTTTTGGCCTAGCAGTATTAACCTTTTGTTTGAAATTACTATTTTTAGTTGATGTTTTGTTGTTAATGGGACTTCTAATAGTTGAATGTGCTGTTTTAGAAAGATTTGACATTCGACTAGCACCATTCACTATTGTTTTTGTGTGAGCAGTATTAACTTGTCTATCAGTATTAACTAATACTAGGCCAGACTTTATTAATATTGTTTTTGGAACCATGTTCCTTTTAGGACTAGGGTGAGTCATTCTAGAAAATTTTTGGTGATTCACCCTTTGAGTATAGTTCCACACTGGTTTTACCATCTTTTTATTATTAAACTGTCTCTAATGGTTATCACAATCATACTGTAGGTGATCAAAACTTCCACACACATAGAAAGCTTTGTTAATCATCTCAAAATTACTCCCTAATCTTTGAGACATCATGTAATTCTAATTTCTTTGGTTTCCTCTAGGACTATGTGTGTTCGGCCTATTTTAATCACCTTGTTTATTAGTTGTTTTCCTAGGATATTTTACTTGCTTTTTAGATTTAACAAATGTTATTTTAGAAAAACTAGGTTTAACAGTTTTGTTCTCTATCTTAGGCTTTGAATCAACTTCATCCTTACTATCTGATATCCAATCTTCAATAAGTGGGGGACCAAAGTTCTTCCTAACAACCTTAGGCTTGTCTGCACTAGCCTTAGCTTTACTAGTCTTAATTATAGGCTTCTTAACTATAGGCTCACTACCTATAGGCTCATTGAGAAACTCTTCTAGACCAGAGAATGACAAATCAGGTTTTGGAGGAATAAAGTTTCTTGTATAGGGAGGTGGAACAACATTATACCCTAACCTATTTTGCACTTATCAACTATCTGATAGTCTATTAGTTTGCTTAATGGCTACTTCTCTTAAATGAATCTTACGGTTTAAGACCTTGATATCTTCCTCATAAACAGACTCATTTTTCTTATAAACTAGAAGTCTTGCTTCTACAAACTCTAAACCTGTTTTATAAGCAATAGCATTTAACTTAGATGTCCTTAAGTCTTTTAACAGTTGTTCATTTTGTTCTAAAAGAATTTTAACATTTTCCAAACAAGATGATGAACAGTTTGAATCAGTAGATACCTTAGAGTTAGAACTTGTAGAAGAGTAAGCCATTAGTGAAAAGTTAGTTGGACCTTCTTCAGCTTGTTCACTCCAATCATAACCAAAACCATCACAAGACACCAAAGCATTAGAAGTAGTTGTCTCCACTGGCACAACCCTTCTTGTGATCTCCCTATTCCTGTTTTCTTAGTTCCTTAGAGCCCTGCACTCCCTTAAAAAGTGTCCCCTTTTGTGGTAGTTGTAACACTCTACCTTAGACTTATCAAACCCAATGGTCTTAGTACCATTTACAAAAAACCTCGTTCCAATATTCTTCAATAATCTCATTGCCCTTATTATTAGCATAGCCATCTGCCACCTTAAATCCATTTCTTCTAAATCATTAGGATGAATTTTTTGTAAGTCCTCATTGTTAAGTTTTGGACTGTTTGGTTGACTTGTAAAGAAAGCATAGATGATAGCATCACTCAAGCTGTCAATTTTTGTTGAGTTAACAGTAGTAGATAGAGTGCTAGCAGTTGTAGCACCATAAGTAGTATTTACTGCTCCATTTGTACTGCTGGTGTTGTTTGAGGACACAAAGGTTACATTTTGTGTGTTTGTACTTGAGCTTGATGTCCCTTTGACCTCTAGTTCATAGATCTTCAGGTTGTTGTAAAGATCATCCAAGCTTAATGTATCTATCTTAGGCTTGTTCCTCTATATAATGGTATGTGTGTTCCATTTTGGAGACAAACTTCTTAAGAAATTATTATTCACATCTTCTTGTGACATACTTTCACCATGAGTCTCCAACTGACTGATAAGCTTTTGAAGCCTATCAAAGGTTTGATCTAACACCTCTGAGCTAGATGTAGTAAAATTTTCATACTGCTGCTTTAGAGGATTCCTCTAAGTCTTTTTAATAGTAGCATTCCCTCCAAACCTCTTCTTAATAGTCTGCAGCAATAACTTGGCATC
>BQNB010032496.1:0-34240 GCA_026074375.1 Tanacetum coccineum | reverse complement strand
CTGAGAGACTGGCACGGGTTTGGTGGTGACTACAATCAATTCAAGACACTTTAACTCATGCAAGCAAATTAACAGAAGATAAAATAGCGGTCAAGCCTTATAATAGAAAACTATATTAGCCATCATTAATCCGATTAGAAGTTGGTTTGTTTATTTAGTGCAATGATTACTTATCTCGAGGTAGCATATCATTCTTAGACTTAGGCGGGACTTCATCCTAAGACCTAGACACATTAATTCTGTCATAATTAAAGCATCCGCATAAAGCATCCTTATTTATATTGATTATAATTCATCTAGAGGAAAACATTGTGTGTGTTATACTAACCCTAGCTCATAGAGACTTTACCCACTTACAACTTAATGGTAATTTGTGTTAGGAGGTAGTTTACAATCCAAACTAAACCAATGATCATAACGTTATTAGTTAGTACTAAGCCACTACCTACAACGGTACAACCAGTTCAATCGAGGTAAGCAAGATGTTATTAGTGATCCTATTTGTTCCACCTATACGCATTACTATATGGATAGCTATCCCGGACTCTTAGACTAACTAGACTACATAACTTCGTATCTTAACGACAACGGAAGTTCTTCTCTTGCACTTGAGGAAAGGAGGAAAGGATAGAAGATTGGATCACATTTAAACAAGGTTAACCAGGTTGAATGATCAAAGATTTAGAGAGATTTAGTGAGATCTAGAGAGAGAAAGAACTGAAAGAAATTCATGCAAAAGGGTTATCAAAATAGTTGGAAGTGACCCACTATTTATAGGAGCTGAAAACTATCTGTCTGAAAGTGACGGCCCCCAGATATATTAAGGGGCCGCCGGGGACCGCCATGTATTTATGGGGGCCGCCCCGACAGACGCTCTTGTTTTTGTCTTTTTATGGTGAAATAATTATCTGGTGAAGATCTAACCTGTTTTGGGGGGAAATGACCAGATTTGAATTTTGAAATCATTACCACATAAAACATTTTTTTATAATTCAAAAATAATTTGTCTAATTGATTTTAGAAAAATTATTTTGTTACATTTATAAAAATGTAAAGTTTAAGACAAAAACTTATATCTTTGATCATCCTACATGTTTAATGTTTGTTTGTACATACCTTCCGTGATTTATGTCGGATATAGACAAATTTCCGTGTTGATACAGACTTGAGATGTCAAGAGATGTAGATGCATATATGCATTGATGATTTGTGATTACGAGTAACTTGTGCACTTTACGTTACGCATTACAAGTTACATGTTTGTCATCACCAAAACATAAAGGGATCGTACAGATTAAATATCATAATATTTGCACTAACAATCTCCCCCTTTTTGATGATGACAAAATATGTAAACTATAACACATAGTAAAGTTTAAAAGTTACTCGTTTACACTCCCTTCTCCCCCTTTTGTCGAAGCAAAAAGATGTTATGTGGATAATGGTTGGAGCATATAGTTTGGAGGTTTGAGAAGAAGACATGAGAAGAGGGTACGTGCTCCGGGTATATACGTTGGAGGAATGAGAAAAAGATAGGTGCTCCGAGTATATAAGTTTGAGGTATGAGTAAAAGATATGAGAAATAAAGGTGAAGGTGATTGTGTGTTTCTTGGATAGTTTAGAAAGGGTCGTGAGAGATGAGAAGTAGGCAAGAGAAGAAGATAGGTACTTCGAGTGTATAGGTTAAAGGAATGAGAAAAAGGTAGGTGGTCTAAGTATATAGGTTGGAGTAATGAGAATAAAACATGAGAAATAAGGTTGAGGTGGTTTTGTGTTTCTTGGATAATTTAGAGGAGGTCGTGATAGATGAAAAGAAAGTGGTTATTCAACTATTTAAGTTTGATGGTATAGAGGGAGGACCTTAAGGTTGTGGTGATTTGATGTGGAGAGGTGAGGGTTTGTAATATGATGATATACCTCATGTATTTGGAAAATTTCCCTAATCTATCTTCTATAATAGTGAGCTTGCTTCCATCCAGTGAAGTCTTCTATCACCATGGTTTAACCAACTCCATGCTATTTACCCACATATCTCCGAGCTCCCCCTGCTCATTGCTTCCTCATGATAATTATACTCTTTGTATATTGACTCTAACGGATCCATGGCTCAAATAAAATACCATTGATGCTCAAGAAGTTCGATGCAATTTAAGTGATTAGAACGCTTACAAGTGTTCCCCTTAAGTGTAAGCTCCTCTTTGTTTGGGGCACCAAGGAATCAAGATATATGGATGTGTGCTACAAAACAAAGTTAGTAGACAAGTGCACATTTATTTTATATATATATATATATATATATATATAGCAAGATATTAGCGGGAAATTAGACATGCACTTTTAAGTGTTATTATTCTAAAGTATAACACTTTTAAAGAGATTTAGAACCTAGACACATGCAATTAACAATCTAAATAATGAAATAAAAGGAATCGAGACGTATGTTTAAAGACTAAGATTTGACCGACTTTTAATAAATAAGAGTGGGATTCGTTTATTGGTTGACACACAAATATCATGAAGATGACTTTTTAAAGAGAGACGAATGACACTTAATATCTTGGCGAGATATGCCAAAATATATACTTTAAAAGGATAAAAAGAAAAATAAGATGAGGATGGAGACGATATGCTCTTGGATGTGAATGAAAATGATTCTATAGAGCCGAAAAGCGTGGAAGGATGAAAGAGACTAAAGAAGGAACGAGTTGACGATAGGTTGTTAGAGAAGATTGATATATGGTTCGTCCGAATACGTATACGTAATATATAGTATAAGGATTAGTCAATAATAGTATAGTAATAAGTATTCCGCGAGGATTCTAGAAGATTACTTTTATCCAAAGTAAAATTCAAAACCTTCCCGATTCGTATCCCGACGAGGTGCGAATTGAAAATCGGTTTAGTTTGTGATCGCGTGTTTGAATGATTTTAAAAGGTTTTTGATTTGGTTTCTAATTCTACGCATAAAAACGCATAAAAACATGTAAAGACAATTAAACAATTAAGCACAAAAAACGTTAACGGGAAATTCAAAATGCGTCTAATAAACCAACTATGACGAATTTAAGCCCTACGAACACAAATTTAATTTTAATAAATCCTAAATGACTAAAAATAATTTTCAGAAAAAGAATTATATTTTTTTGATTTTTATTTTATTTAATATGAATTAAAAACAGATTACCTCTAATTTAATTATTAAAAATAGAAACTATTTATTAAAAATCTAGAAAAAATAAGAAAACTACTTTAAGCAAAGAAGAATCTAATAAAAATGAGAACTGGAAGATTTGCTTAATGAATAAGCTGTAAATAAGCAAAAAGACTCGTATAAGCTAGAATAGAAAAAGACTATAAGTATTTAATAAAGAGAATACCTAATGGAAAAGACCCAAGGGCGAGTTGGTTAGTGTGTGTTGTGTTGAGACTTGTGTGTGCAAAGGGGGAGGTCACAGGTTCGACCCTATGGCTTCCTTTTTTGCAAATATTTTTATTTTTGAAAACTTTTTGCAAAAACTGAAAGAAAACATTAAAATAAGTAATTTTTATAACTAGAGCTTTTTATGAAACTGAAAAATAAGCTCAGAATAAGCTTTTGAAAGTGACAGAATGCCATTTAAGCATTGGCTAAAACTGTTTTGCACTTAAGGACTAAATAAGCAATGAAAAATCTAATAAGCTGAAAACCAAACAAAACCTAGACTCTAATAAGCAAATGAGACTAGAAATAAGCAAACATTAAGCTAATAAACTCTTAAAAGCTGAAAACAAAATCTACCATAAGCTAGCAGTTTTAAAAGGAAAATTGCTCATCTTTGAGCTTATTTTTAAGACCAATTAAGCATATGAAATGAGTTGAAAACTGAAAACAGATGGAATTTGGCTTCCAAATAACACATAAAAACAAAATCTAAGAAACTTGGACTAGAAATTAAGCTAGAAAAGACTAATTTAAATTGACAGTTTAACAACTAGACTCTTTTTGGATTTTTTGAAGTTTTAGAAAAGACAAAAAGACATATTTTAGCACTAAATTTAAGCTAGTAAAGGCTGATAAAAAGATTCAAAAGCTAGAAACAGATGAAGCTATATATCTAATGAACTTATGCTAGCAAAATCAGATCCTAAGACAAACTAACTCTAAACTAATTTGCTTATTTAAAACTGGACTTTCTAAAATTTTGAAAACCTTTGATCTATGACAGATAATGACTCAAAACTTCAAATGACAATTGGACTTTTAAATTAGTTTATCATGGACTCAGACAAGCTAAATAATGACATCAAACAACACTTAATCAGATTCAAATCAAATAAGCTAAGTAATTAAACTAAATGACCACAGATTCACAAATCCAATCACAACCCTATCAAAAACAGATTTAACTCAATATAAACCTTAAAACTAGATCTCATATCCTTCAAAATGAAAATCAAACTTAACCAAAAGGATAAAAAGCCTTCTAGCAGTTTTAACTGAGGTTAGAACTGCTAATGCCAAACACCCCTTTATGCTCTAAAAAGTTATTTTATTGTTAAAACAAATCTCAACAAGCATTAAAACTTGAAAACAGATCAAGCATTAGGCATATAAGAGACAAATAAGCAAACATTTAAGAGAAATAAACACTTATTTATGAGATAAGCTAATGAGTAGTTTTAACTAAAAAATGGACAGAAAATAGGAAAATTAATCCTAATGACATATAAGCTATAAGCTGAGCATATATAGCTATAAAAGAACATATCAAGCACATTAAGTGGAAATAAGCAAGAAATAAACAGTTTAATAAGCAAATTCAGAAAATAAGCTAAGGAATGAAAAGGAAAAGTGTACCTTAATCCTTTGCTCTAAACAAGGATTTAAATGCTCAAATCAGCTAATCTACAAGCTGGCTTATTGAATAAGCCTAGAATAAGCCCTATAAGCCCTTCCAGAATTGACTTATCACCCCATTGGCTTATTCAGACCCCCTTTTAGGAAAATTGAGAAATGAGCTTATTAAGCTAAGCTTAATTCAAACTTAGCTTAATTAGAGATAGTTAAGAAAGTAATGAGCTTATTTGAGCTTATTAGTAGGACACATTTAAATCTATTTGCTTAAAATTTGAGACAGAATTAAAGCACAATATAAATGAAACTTTTAATTTTATTAAACTGAAAGTGATTACAAGCTTAGAAAAGTAAATTACATTTAAATGAAAGAACAATAAGCTAAATTAAGAAACTAATAAGCTAATAAGCTACCCTAAAGCTACTCCTACTCCTAGATGACTTGCTCTGTGTGGTGAGGCCTCCTTTTATAGGAGAGAAGCGAAGCTTCTAACCCTTCCAACGCTCCTCAATCCTCTAATCTCAGCCATCCATCAATAACTGCCTCTTGATCAATCAATTTGGGTCGTTGGATGCCCTCCACGTCAAATCAACCAATCGTTTTGCTGGGGATTGCCAGCGTGGACAAATTTGGTGTCAGAGGTGTTAGTAATTCTTCTAGAAACATTTTGAGACGTGTGGGATTGGGAGAGGGATTTACACTGCTCTTGTTGATGGTGAAATATGGGAGGGAAATTGAAATGGGTACAGTAACTTTGACCAAGGGTGTTTATAAGACTGACTATGGATCGGGTTGTTAAGATTGGGCTTTGACTTTGGATTTGGGCCAGAATTAGGATTAAAAAGAAATGGACTTGTATAATTATTAAAAGGCTTAAGGATTTTAGTCTTGATATTTGGCTGACATAGCCCATTAAGTAGGCCCAAGTTGGTCCGTAGAAGATGGGTACACCTTCGGCTTTGGTATTTTTGCGCTCTTTCAATCCCGTGCTTGGTTTTGTTCGTCTTTGCTTTATTTTTGTCCTTTAATGCAATATCCTTTACCTGCAAGACACATTTCACAATACAAACGAATACAATGCATTTTTCTGTATTTATTGGTCTTTTTAGCTCGTTTTATTAGGTAAAAGGTATGTGTATTTAAGCACATACCAAAATCCCCCATACTAAGCTATTGCCATGTCCTCACGCAATGTTATAAACACACACTTAGAAAACCAAAAATTTCAACCCCTTTAGATTAATCACCTTGAAAAGTAGCAAAGTGCTCATCTAAAGAGATTAAGAAATCACTAATTTTGAAAAGCTCCCTGTTTAACCATTTTTATGCATTAACTATTATTATTCATACATATCATAACTACACGGAATAAGAACACTAAAAGGATAAATTCATCGTCCTTGATTTTTTACCCTCCCCAAACCAAGCTTAAAAATGAAATCATTGTTAAATACAAGTTAAGATGCTAACACTACTCATAAATGCTAATTGTGAATGCATAGCTACTTCTTGCTCCCTTATTCCTAAATCCTCTAAAGATTTTATTAGTATTATTTGTGACAAATAAATTAATGTCTTATTCACATAAAGTAAAACCCGGTTTAGACCACAATTAGTTTGAAATCCTTTCCTAAAGAGACGATATGGTGAGAATAAGGTCCACATTAAGGTTCTAATTTTGCATGATTTAGGGGTTATCCTTTTTAGATAACCCCGGAGTCGAAATTTGGCTTTATTATTATAATTACAACATTATTACACCTCGGTCCTTTAGAAGGCTGCAACATCGGTTGTGAGCCGGCAAGATGCAGCAAACATATTTCAACCTCGGTAATTTCCTCGACCTTTTAGAAGGCTGCAACATCGGTTATGAGCCCGCAAGATGCAGCAAACTTTTTTCAGTCTCGGATTATTCCTATGTGCTTTATTTAGAAGACTGCAACATCGGTTGTGAGCCGGCAAGATGCAGTAAACTTTTATCAGCCCACAGTTTTTATTAATATTATTACCTCCACCCTTTAAACGACTACCACATCGGTTGTAAGCCGGCAAGAGGTAGTGGTCTTATTTCGGCTTCGGTTTATTACATAACTTATTATTATTAGCCAAATTTCAAGTCTTGTGGTCTTTTAACAACTGCCACATCGGTATGCGAGCCGACCATGGTCCAAGAGTCTATTTCCCCACAACACTGACAAAACCTCGATGTGTACCTTAATTTCACCAGAAGGAATCTCTACGAAGTGATTTAAACTAAGAATCACAAAAACCTAAAGTAACTTTATTTATTCAACAATAATATAACGTTTATTAAGCTGATGGGAGCAAAAAGCCACAATTAACCTCTACGAGCCTTAAAGAGATCCAACTACTCCACGCTTAGCATCTAACTTATATTCAACTCTATCATTTTTCGTTCTTTACAAATTTAAAATCTTTAATAACAAGATCCGCGAATGCTTAGTCTAATAAAAACAAACTTAGCATATTTAAAGTCTATCATGGAAACTTGCAAATTATTGGCTCTTTAAAGCTAGAATTCGCGTATTAAAGCTTCTTGTATAAAAGACTAGAAAAAGCTTAAATTTATATAAGTTAAGGGGCAAGCTAGAGCGCAACATGCTCGATCAAGTCAAAATTTATTCCTAAAAAGACAAAACTATGTGTCAACACACTTATTCTCTTTTTGAAAAAATTTAAATTTTGGCATATTTTTGCTATTTTTGGTGGAAAAACGGGGTTACGTGAAGACAAGACAAATGCAAGCAAGATCGAATCGAAAGATCCCCCCATACTAGAACTACACATTGTCCTCAATGTGAGACTGTCACCCCCATACTAATTTCAAGGCATAATCCAAATATTAAGGGGTTTCTACGCAAATCTAAAGCCGTTTATTAAGTATGCTAATAGATAAACGCGAATCAATAAGATCTTGGATATCAGATTCCCATAAATAGGCATGTTAAGGATTGAAGATCGAGTGGACGATGGACAAAACCACGAGCATGAGAGTCTTCATAATCCGGGGCAATTCTGGACATAAACCACAAAACACGAAACACGAGAAAGAGGCGAGCCTCATCACAACACACTTATTAGAAAATAGAAAAAAGATAGAAGGATAAGCATGGGTTGCCACCCGCGAAGCGCTTGTTTTTGTTAACAGAGTCTTGAGCCTGACTCGATCCCCCATACTTGAACTGGTCAAGGAGGATAAAAATGGAGAAACGAAACATCCAAGAGAGGGATGTTCCCTCCAAAAATCATCATCGGGCTTTCAGAAAAATCAAAAGTGAATTTTCCCAGATGAGATAAGAGAGGAGAAGAAAGAATGCTAGGATTGAAAACTTTGTCCTTATTTTCGGATGAAAATGGAAGCAAAGTATCAATATCTGGATAAAAGGTGGGTTGGGTGGGTAAAAGATTAGGCATAAGAACATAATGTTCAGAAATATCCTCCACCACTTTAGCAGGCAAAACACCCGTATCAGGCTCAAAATCAAAGAAAATTTTATTATCCGGTGGTTTCGTAGGAGGACGAGGGGATGACGGAACATCATAATGATCAAAGTGAAATGACTTAGTTTCAGGAAGGGAAAGGGAATCATTGCTAAGCAATTCTTCAAGAAAGAGAATATCCCCTTCCGAGTCATAGTCTTCACTCTCAATACCTGGTGGTAACGAGTCATCCGGATCAATAAATAAATCGATCTCCTCTATAAGAGAGTCACTATCCTCGACGTGGATAGGAAATGTGGGAAGAGACTCGATGATCGTATTTGGATTAGTATAAAAATCTTTTAGTAGACGGGGAGATGAATTATTGTATAGCAACCTCTCCATAAGACTAATATATTCCTCGTGCTCTCTATTAACAATTCTTGGAGGAATTGTTATGAGTTCAGCGGCGAACTCATCGAGGAGAGAATCGATCTTGGGAGAGGAAGCCATCAAAGTATCACGATTGAGTAAAAGATTCAAGAATATAAACTTCGGTATCAAAACGATCATTTTCAGAGTAGAAATCAAGTCTTCTATGAATCAGATTAAACTCACTAGAAATGATTTCCTCGTTAAGATCAAAAAGAGGGTTCGAATAAGTTTTAAAAATTATTTCGTAAATAACCTCCTCATGACTTGACTCGTCATCACTAGAGGTAGAATCGTCGAAGAGAGGATTGGAAAATGTTGAAAATTTTGTCGTTTGAGAATCATCACAATCGGGCACATCACACTCACATTCATCCTCGGACTCTCTTGGGTTTTGGACAAGGTTCTCAACACTTGACTTTATTACTTCGTCCGATTCCGTTTTCGGAATAGTACTAAGATGCTTGTCTCCCATACTCAGAGAGTTATCGGGTTCCTTGGTTGGTAAATCGGGTGTGATTGCATTAGACGAATTCTCTAAATATTCCCTATATTGAATAGTATATTCATCGTCATCATCGTAGAAGGTAGGACAATTCCAACTCGGAGAATTAATATATTCAGCCAGCTCCTCAATTATAATATGCAAATCGTTAAGAAGTTTATGAAGCAATTCTTGTATATCCTCTGGTTGAGCATGCTGAATTTCAAAAAAAAATCCCAAGCTAGCGATAAAACCTTTAGCGTTTCTCTAAAAGATATACGATTAAACTTCTTTAAAAAGGTTTGTATATATTTCATTAGATTTTCTCTAGCTTGCAAAATTTCCTTACTTGTTTCTTGAGGAGGATGATGAATGACGGGATACTGCGGGGGTTGAAATTGGTCAAAATCGGAAGAATTATAGAAATTTTGGTTCATCGGTTGACATTGAAAACTTTCATGAGGACCCCCGCAGTTCTCACAACAAAGGTATTGTTGTGGAAAACTTGATGAAGTTTGTGGAAAATTAT
Source organism: Tanacetum coccineum (assembly GCA_026074375.1). Taxonomy (NCBI): domain Eukaryota; kingdom Viridiplantae; phylum Streptophyta; class Magnoliopsida; order Asterales; family Asteraceae; genus Tanacetum; species Tanacetum coccineum. The sequence goes on along the minus strand of BQNB010032496.1, from coordinate 24,519 downwards.
TATCAAAGTTTTGATTGAAATACGGTTCTTGATTGTAGACAAACGGAACTTGAGGTGGACAATCGTAACCATAATGAGCATCGTTCCCACATAACTCACAAGAATATGTGTGGTACTGGGATTGTGGAGGGTAGTCGAAAAAATTGAGAGAATTCGGATTTGTATCATACTTACAATGAAAACAAATTCCTCTATAACGCATATTTCAACACCTTTCGCAATTACATTGTCGACAAATCGAACCGTCTAAAGGACCTCCACACCCGTAGCAACTAGGTTGGTAATATGACGTCATTAGAATTAAACAATATAGAGGATAAGAAGAAAGAATTAAACGGATTTGAGATTACGAAGAATATTTTTGGGTTTTTATGTATATTTAAAACAAAGAGAAAATATTTTTGGGACCGATAAATCAAAAGTGCACGATAGCTTTCTAAAAATACGTATAAGAAAGCGGAGGAGCTGGTAAGCACGGGGTGCTATTTAGAAAAACCCTTCTCCTTTTGGGTGATGTTCTTAAGATCAAACCCGCCTTAAACTTCCCTTATAGTCTGTTAACTAAAGATGAGCCAAAATGACAATTAACAATCGGTAATTTTTAATATTAGAAGAAAAGAAAAATAGAAGTGTAAAATATTTTTATATTTTTATATTTTTATAATAAGAAGAAAATATTCACAATTAAAAGCGATAACTTCATGAGGAAGGGTCTTCAAACACTAATCTTCGAACGAAACACGATAGTCGTAACACACCTCCCCGGCAACGGCGCTAAAAAATGGTTCGTCCGAATACGTATACGTAATATATAGTATAAGGATTAGTCAATAATAGTATAGTAATAAGTATTCCGCGAGGATTCTAGAAGATTACTTTTATCCAATGTAAAATTCAAAACCTTCCCGAGTCGTATCCCGACGAGGTGAGAATTGAAAATCGATTTAGTTTGTGATCGCGTGTTTGAATGATTTTAAAAGGTTTTTGATTTGGTTTCTAATTCTACGCATAAAAACGCATTGATATCTATCCGAACACGTATATATAAATAGATAATAAATATAAGGATTTTATCAATAGTAAGTATTCCAAGAGGCTTTTAAAAGATTCGCTTTTATCCAAAGCACAATCCCTCAAAACCTACCCGAAGTCGTAATCCCGTCGAGGTGCAAATTGAAAATCGAAGGCGTTTGTGATCGCGTGAATTGAATGGATTAAGGATTTTTAGATTTGATTTTTCTAATTCTACGATTAAAATGCAAAAACGATTAAAGAAAACAAAAAAACAAAAGCTAAAAGTGATTAAAAGCTAAAAACGAGAACCGGGACTTAAACTCGTTCTTTAAAAACTAAATTTTACAAAAATATCCCTACGAGTGCAAAATTAATTTTCCTAAGTGAAATATGATAAAAGAAAATTTTCTAAAAAAAATTATATTTTTGACTTTTTATTAATTTTTTATGAATTAAAAACATATTTTAAAAGAAAAATTGATTAAAAATAGTAAACTTAAATGGAAAATTCTGAAAAAATAAGGAAAAGTAGCTTGAAGGATGCTGGTTCTATGAAAAATAAAAGCTGGAAAAGTGGCTTATCAAATAAGCCCGAAATAAGCAAAAGAAAGCTTATAGGCAAAACTGTTAAAAAGAAGTTAAAAGAATTGATGTTGCAATTAAAAATAAAAAAGACCCAAGGGCGACTTGTAGTAGAGAGTGGTGTGTGAGGCGTTTGTGTGCAAGGGGGAGGTCTGGGGTTCGAGCCTTGGGTCTCCCTTTTTGCTAAAAAAAAATTTAAACTTATAAAACTAAAAAAAATCAAATTTAAAAAAAGGCAAATTTTTTGTAATACTAAAATAAGCTGGGAAAATAAGCAAAGAAGGTGACAGAATGAACCAAATTTACACTAGCTATACTAATGCTAACCTGCTAAGCTACTTAATGGTATAATAAGCAAATGAAAAAGACTAATAAGCACTAACAGATGATCACTAACTCCTAATAAGCTAACCTATCTAAAATAAGCACAAGAAACAGACAGATAAGCAAAAATAGAAGCAAATAAGCAAAGGGCAAAAGCTGTTAAGCAGACAGCCTAAGGAGCACTCTTTGGGCTTAATTTTTAAGCCCAAATAGGGTGCTTATGGCTAAACAGCTTATATAAGCTTAAAAATTAGCTTACGGGCTACAAGAATCAGCAAATTCAAATGGGCTTAAAGCTCAAATAAGCTAAGAAAAGGGCTTGTAAAGAGGGTTGTTTTCACAGGGTACTTGGTTTTTGGTTTTCTTTGAAAAACCAAGGGGCTTTTGCAGCCTCAAAATAAGCTTAAAATGCAAAACCAAGTCAAAACAGATTTAGACCTACCTCTAATGAGCTTATGCTCAAAACTTTAAAACCTAAGAACTATTTTAAATAACTGAAAATTGAAGATGAAAATTGGCTTTTTAAACTAAAGGCATTTAACTAAAACTTGACAGATTTTGCAAAACACAAGAGTGAACTAAATGGCACTTGACTACTCTATTAGACACTTAAAATGAACACAAAAATAACTTTTAAAAACAATTTTTGAAGGCTGAATCAAATAAGATATAACCAACTGTTTTTGGACACAGTTTTGAACACACCCTTTAGAAAAACTCAAAAACAATTAAAAAAACATAAAAACTTTTAGAAACTGATTAAGATCAACCTAAAAAATAAGTTTGTACAAGTAAAGCCAAGTGACCACATGGGCTTTTAACCCAAGTTTATTAACCCACTTTGGACAGTTATTGCAAAACACCCGCTTTACGTGGATTTTTGAAACTCCTTTTAAAACTGTTTTAAGGAAAATTTAAGCAAAGATTTGAAAAACAGATGGTAACCAAATAAAATTAAGCTAAAATAAGTACAATACAAACAAGAATAAGCACTGAAATAAGCAATTGATTAATAAGCAGTTTAACGGCAAATTAGACAATTTTAAGTAAAAACACAAACTAGACAGTTTCAAGTAAAGACACAAACAAAGACATATAAGCAATAAATTAAGACAATAAGCATAAACAACAGTAAATAAGCAAGAAAAGCAAGAAAATAAGTAACAATAAGCACTGCTACAGTAAATTTAAAAAAAATAGGAAAAGTAAACTTACAAAAGTCCTAAGCTTATGGCAATGAAATAAGCTCTCAAATAGCTTAAAAACCAACCCTATATCTTCCCAAGAAGCTCTAAACCCAAGGTCATCCCTTATAAACCTTGCTCCTTTGCTTGCTTGATAGATTCTTTGGAATTTTATTTTTTTTGGATTTTTGACTTTTTTGATAGAAAATGAAAGCTTTGATATAAACTTTAATGACTTAAAAAAAAACTTATATAAGAGCTTAAAACAGGTATTTAATTGACAATAAGCTTAAATGACAATATTTAAAGAAAACATGTAAATTGCATAAAATTAAAGTGCAAGTATTTAAAAGACAGGAATTAAAATACAGTTAAATTAAATTTGCAATATATTAAAAAGTGGACAAATTTGTGTACAAGCTTTTGACTTATAACAAAAATTCGACCAGAGAAAAATAAAGCTAACTAGCCCTATATGTACTAAGTCTTGAGTCCTCTTTCTTGTGCTTGTTTGCTGAGAGACTTCAAGGAGTGTGTTTGTTATGTGAGAGTAAGCTTCAAAGTAATCTTGGCCATCCAATTTTGCTTGTTGCCCAATCTGCCTAATCAAAACCCTTGATTTCTTGTATGTTTCTTATGCCCAATAAGGTTGTGAGGGATTGCCAGCGTGTCATGGGGTGGGGTGTGATGGGAAAGAGATGGGTTTGGAGTATAGTGAACAGTAACCGAGGTTGGGGGGACAGGGACACATGAACAATGTCTTTTGGCAGGAATTTTGGTTTTAAGGGTTATACAGGGTAAAGGTTTTGGATAGTTGGCAAAAGAAGCCCCCCAACGTGTATGTTTTGTTTTCATAGTAAGTCCAATGTGGTGATAACTTTGCTGACTTGGCAGAAATGGTCCTCAAGGTTATATTGTTGTATTGCAATGCTAGTCCTTTTTAGGGATTAACGGAGTTAACTGTAAAGGGTTATGGAGGCTAATGCTTGTTAAGTGTGAAATGGGTTGGGCTCATCAATAAATTTTAGCCGTTATGAAATGGTATAAAAGGATTGGGCTTATTAACCTTAAAGCTTATAAGGTCTTCATAAGTGCACTAATGGCTGACCCGGCATAGATGGTTCGGTGCCATAAGTATTCTATCGGTTACTTGGCAATCGGGTATATGTACTTGACGTTGGACTTTGTTTTGACTTTGGCTTCGATTTAACTTTGGCTTTTCCACGCTTTTCCATTTCGTGCTCGGTTTTGTCCGTTTTTGCTTGATTTTTTGTCCTTTTCTCGGATATCCGTTTCCTACACAAGATAAGTGAAAACATACAAATACAATGTATTTTTGGTACGTTTTTGGTCATTTAAGTCCGGTTTTAATGGAAAACGATATGTGTAATTAAGCACATACCAAAATCCCCCGTGCTAAACTATTGCGTGTCCTCACGCAATGCTATAAGTAAGCACTTAGAAAACTAAGAATCTCAATCCCCCTCAACTAATAACCTCGAAAAGTAGCTAAGTGTTCGTCAAGGGGAATGAAAGAATCATAAGTTTTGAAAAGCCCCGTTTTTGCCATTTTTAAATATACACATATTTTTTTATTTTTCTTTTTCTCATTCTTAGTAACTAACATACTTGACTTTCGTTATTTTATAACTTTTAGGGATCATAAAACAATATGCATTTCAATCCTAAAATGCCCCTAAAAAGGATAAATTCATCGTTCCCGACTTTTCATTTATTCCAAACCAAGCTTAAAACAAAATCACCGTTAAATACAAGTTAAGATGCTAATACTACTCATATTTGTAACTTGTAAACTTTTCACTCTCGACAATTATTATATTTATTAAGTGAATGTGGCCAATTTATCGAATTTCAAGCCATGGAATCAACGTTTTTGTGCAAAAATTCAAAAACATTTCAACTACTCTTTTTTATTAGAAATACTAATAAAAGAGAAGAAAAAGTCACGTTCCATCACGCCAGAATAAAGAGTATAGATAGAGGCGAGATCAATCCCATGTAGCGTCTATCATCTTCATCTTGGCACAAATAATAATGCCAAATCCCAATACTTATGCGGCTAAGTGACCAGGGCTTGTTTGAATTTGACACCCCAGAAACCCCCACAGAGACTGAGTATCGGGACTCACGAACGACCTTTGGTTTCAAATACTCTTAAGATTCCCTCCCTGTATATTACATAGCTTAAATTTCAGAAAAGTTAAAATGAAATAGTCCCTTAATAGTTCAAAAAGAAGCATATTTAAATTTAAGAAAAAACAAAAAAAAATATTGTAGTTCATTTCCCCCCTATATTTAATTAACTCATATTAACTACACTTAATAAAACAAAATTCATTCTCAAGGAGAAATCCTATCCTCGACTTTTAAGAAAGGCTTTCAAAAAAAAACATCGTTGAGCGCCCGGCAAAATTATTCATTCTCAAGGAAATCCTCGACTTTTTAGAAGGCTGCAACATCGGTTGTGAGCCGGCAAGATGCAGCAAACTTTTATCAGTCTCGGATTATTATTCTTACTATGGGCCTTTTTTTAGAAGGCTGTAACATCGGTTGTGAGCCGGCAAGATGCAACAAACTTTTATCAGTCCACAGTTTATAATTATTACTCTTTTTTCATTTTTTTTTTTCATTTCATCATCATTTTTTTAATATATTTACCATGATATAGAGAAAATTTCGTTTTAGAAAATTTAAGTATAAATTTGAACTAAAATTATTGATATCGACTATACTTCAAAAATTATTGATTTAAGTTTAATTTTTAAAAATAGCACGTATTATTAGTCCGGTTAGAAGCTTATGGGAGAAAAAGCCACAAATTACACACATGAGCTCTTAAGATTTCCAAATAATCTTTGTTTAACATCCAACTCATACTTAACTCTATCATTTTTTATTTTTCGCAATCTGTGAACGCTTAGTCTAAAAGTTAAGGAACAAGCTAGAGCTCAACACGCTCGATCGGGTCAAAATTTATTCTTATTCTACCCAGCAGGAAAGTCAAAATTCTGACAAAACACTTATTTTATTTCTGAAAATTTTTAAAATTTTTCATTTTTTTGAAATTTTGGTGGTAAAAACGGGATTACGTGAAAACAACGACTACAGGCACAATCAAATCGAAGACCCCTCATGCTAGAATGAAACATTATCCTCAATGTTTTAAGAAGAGTCTCTACGTAAATCCTAAGCAGTTTATTAGGTATGCTTAAAGATAAACTTTAGTCGATAAGATTTGGATATCGAATTCCCAAATGAAGCTGAGGATTTGAAGCTCTTGTGAATGAAGGACAAAACCACGAGCACGAGAGGCTTCAAAAATTCAGGACATCCTGGACATATAATACAAAACACGAAACACGGAAAAGGAAAGAGGCGAGCCTCTTACACAACACAAAATACTTATTCATTACTACATAACTACCACTACTACTACGATTATACTAGGATAAGCATGGGTTGCCACCCACGAAGCGCTTGTTTTAGGTCACTTAGCTTGACCCGACCCCCCACACTTGAGCTTGTCAAGGGGGATAGAAATGGAGACACGGGACATCCAAAATACGGATTTCCTCTCCATAAGAGCAAGGAAAAATCTTCATCGGTCTTTCAAAAATTTTAATGACTTTGAAAGCTTTAGAGCTCCGATGAGATAGTTCCGGGAGAAGAGAAGTATGAACTCTTTTAGAAGTAAGAATCCCAGGGTTGAAAACTTTTTCCTCATTTTCGAATGAAAACAAGAGTAAAGCTCCGAGCCTGGGAACTTCTTTGTGAAAAGGAAGTTCATAAAGAGAAAAAGGAGTATACGAATCCTCAAGAATTAAAGAAGCATAAGATATCTTCTTCACATTCTTTTCCGGTGTTGCACAGTTGGTGACTTCAAGGAGGTTTTCATGAATGAGTATACCCGGATTAAATACCTTGTCCTCGTTATTGGTTGAAGACAAAGCATCAACCTCGGAAAAATCCTCATAGAAAATCGAGTCACACTCGGGAAAAGGAAGGAAATCACTTGATCCAGGAAGATCAAGTTCATCAATCAAGTTTTTGGACTCTTTGACTTTATCTTCCTTGAAGTAAAAAGGATCATCATAAACATTGTCATTATCGGGCTCAAGATCAAAAAGATTATCATCATAATCATCCCATAATGGTGGGGATGAGTAATCAAGAGCGTGTTCATCGATGAACATCTCAGAAATGGTATCAACAAGATTGTCATCGGGAAAATTTTCATCAACCGAATCTTCAAGAATAGAATCCATTTTCTTGATAGGATCATGGTTAAGCAAATACTCTAATTCTCGAAGATCGGATTCGACATCAAAGGGAAGATCATCATTTCCTGGTGAAAATGTGATAAGAGTGAGTTCATCGGCGAACTCCTCAAGAAAATAGTCGCTAATCTCATAAATCGGGAGACTAGGTGAAGAAGAAGTGGTACTGCCACTTAAAGAATTATGAAAAGAAGGAAGAAGAGATGAAGGATTACTATTTCCTGGTGGAAATGAATCACTTGCGAGATAAGCTTCGAATTCTTCCCAAATTAAATCACTTTCTTCGAGGGAGATAAGTGTCGGGGAAGAAGAAGAAGAAGACTTGATCTCGGGTTCCGAAATCGGAGTGGGATTGCCACTCAATTGATTATCATGATATGGAGGGAGATCTTTGGTTTTATCAAGATTTAGCAAGTTCTCAATAATGTCTTCCTCCGGATCAAAGATATCATCATTAACTTCCGGTGAAGTTAAGTTGGTATGAGAAGAGACAAGAGAAGTGGGATTGCCACTTGGATGATTTGTTGCAAACAAATCTTCATGAATTTCCTCATGTGAAACATTGTAGACATCAATCATGTTGATTGATTCTTGATGAGGTTCGTTTGAATAGCTTGAAGTGTCATTTCTCATGTTCAAGATTAGTCTTTCATTACCGTCACGGAGAATCATTTCTTCTCCATGAACGTCAATCAAAGCACGAGCGGTTCGTAAGAATGGTCTTCCCAAAATAAGGGGGACTCGCGGATCGCTTTCATAATCAACAATGACAAAATCAGCGGGGAATGTGAACTTTCCAACCGGAACAAAGACATCTCTTGCAATTCCTTTCGGAGTGCAAATATCACGGTTAGCAAGTTCAAGAGTCATTTGGGTGGAAATAAGCTCGGGTAATCCTAACTCTTTCCACACCGAGAGTGGCATCAAGTTGATGCTAGCACCTAGATCGGCTAGGGCTTTGCACTTGAGCTCACTAAAACCACACGGAATGAGAAATTTCCCAGGGTCACCTAGCTTTTCGGGAAGCTTCTTTAGGATAACCGCTGAGCAATTTTCATTAAGGGGTGTGTTTGCCAATTCAATAAGTTTCTCCTTGTTGGAAAGGAGAGACTTAAGCATCTTCTGATATTTTGGGATTAAAATCAATGCATCGGCAAGAGAGATATTGATGTGAAGTTGTTTAAACATTTGCCAAAATTTGTGTATTTGGACTTCATCTTTTTCTTTTTGCTTTTCTTGGTTCATTCTAGACGGATAAGGGATATTCGGGTGACGAGGATCCCTTTGATGAATCACAAAATTTCTTTGTTTAGCTTTTTGGACTAGAGGAGGTGGGACCTTAATGGTAAACTCACCATGTTCCGGGTCCGTGAAAGTCTCCTCTACACGTTCATCCTCCTCCGGATTAATGAATGGAGGAGGCATAGGAACGGAAGGTTCATCAAGAACAAGACCACTTCGAGTGGTAATGGCTTTCAATTCACCTTTTGGGTTAGCAACGGTGTTGCTAGGGAGAGATCCCGTACCCGATGAAGAAGCGGTATTCATTTTGATAAAGTTACCTAGCATACTTTCAAGCCTTTGATTCGAAGTAGCCAAGTTGTTCATTTGAGTTTGCATTGAATTGATCTTGTTTTCATTAATCCTACATTGTTAATTTGAGCTTGCATGTCTTTTATATTAACATCATTCATTTTCTTATTTTTCTCCAATTCACTTAAAGGAACACTTTGATTTTGTTGAATTGGAGCTTGATAATTTGCATTTTGATTGAAATTGTTTCCTCGGTTATATCCTTGAGGTTGACTTAAAGGGTTTTTGATTATTTTTCCCATTTTGTTGAACAAAACCCGGTGGTCTTGTTTGATTAACCACACCTGGAGGACGATAACAGGCATTACCATGATTGTAGTTACCCGCGGCTGCTGTAACGTATCCTTGAATATTATCCCGATATTCTGGGAAAGTGTTGCCATCGGCGGCGAGACACTAATAATAAGGATGAGGACCATCGCAAGTAACACAAATCTCCTCAACATCCTTTACGGAAGCTGGAGGTGGGGTTGCTTGAAATTGTTTAAGAATAGCCGTCATAGCGGTAGTCACAACACTCGTTTGCTGATTTACTGCATGAGTAAGTTTGGCTATATCAGAAGAAGAAGAATTACCATCACTTGATTTCACTTGAGAAACAACCGATTTGTTTCGTGAATTGCGGACCTTGGATTTGTTTTCGATAATCGTCAACACATCTTGAGTACTTCTTTCCAAAAGATTGCCACCGGCGGCAGAATTCAAGGAATCTTGGTCGGCCGGGTTCAAGGCATTGTAGAAAGTATCAAGTTGGTGCAATTCGGTGAAACCATGATGAGGACAAGCACAAAGGAGATCTTTGTACCGGTCCCACGCCTCATGAAACGACTCATCAAACTTTTGTTGAAAATTAGAAATTTCATTTCGAAGGTTTGTCGTTCTTGAGGGGGGAAATAATTCATTGATGAATTTGGAAACAAGATCTTCCCAAGTGAGAATAGAACGAGGGGGTTCTTTTTCAAGCCAACGACGGGCTGCCCCCGCAAGAGAGAAAGGAAAAAAGCATAAGCTTAATCGCCGAGTTTGGCACATCCTTGTATTTGATGGTGGAAGTTATTTTGTTGAACCAACAGATGTGATCATGAGGATTGTCTTTCTCGAGTCCGAAGAATTGATCCGAAGTCATCATATTAATGATACTATGTTTGACCTCGAAATGCTCAGCAAGAATTGGTGGAACCACGATTGCCTCTGCATAACCCTCGGTGGGTGCATGGAGCAATTCCGCCATAGTTCGTTGATCGGCCATCGTAACTACGCGAATTTCTTCAAGAGCGAACGGTTCGACTCTTTGATTAGAACGTCTACGATTACGACGCCTCGGATTTGTGGTGGTATGATTAGAAGAATTACCAATGAGATTAGAAGAAGAACGAGTGCGCATGCATTAAAAAGAAAATAAAAAAAATATTTTTGGTTTTTTCAATAATTTCACAACTTATTTTAATGGACAAAACGAGATCGAATAACTTAAACCAATAATCGACAAGCTTCACGGTAGCTCTTTAAAAGAAAAACGCACAAAGGAGCGGAGGAGTAGGAAAGCGCGAAGCTATTAAAAACCTTTCTCCTTTAGGGTCGTAGTTCCTCGGAACAACCCTCCTTATACCCCTCTTAGAGTTTGTTAAACTTTTAAAGGTGAGCCGTACGTCGCTAGTGACACAAAGGCAAGTTTTGAATCTTTTGTTCGGGAACTTATTATGATAATGCTCAAGATGCAAGCATTATATTGATGATGGATTTTTATTTCTTGATTAAGGACAATTTTTTTATGTTTTTGATTTTTTTTGATTTTATCTTATACTAATACTAATAAAAGAAAATGAAAAATATTTTTGTATTTTTATAAATAAAAGAAAATATTCACAAACGGGAATGATAACTTCACGAGGGAAGGGTCTTCAAAAACTAATCTTCAAACGAAACGATAATCTTTTACACCTCCCCGGCAACGGCGCCAAAAATTGATAACCAAAGATTTCTTACTATATATAAATATAAAATATATAAATATATAATAATAATCAATAATTATAATTCAATTGTAGTAAGTAAGTATTCCGCAAGATTCAAAGAAAATTCCTTTTGACCAAAGGAAAAATAAAAAATCCCCCGGGTCGTTCTCCCAACGAGGTGCGCGTGAATCGAAAACGGGTATACGTGCGTGATCGCGTTTTTGAATGGATTAAGATTTTTAGGATGGGATTTCTAATTCTACGATTAAAATGCAAAAACAAACAAGGAAAACCTAAAAACGAAAGCAAACGAGGGATTTAAACCTAAAAATGAGAATGGGGTCAAATCCCGTTCTTTAAAAAACAAAATTTTGAAATTTTAAACCTACGAATGCAAATTAAATTTTCCTAAGTGCTAAATGATAAAAGAAAATTTTGAAAAAAAGAATTATATTTTTTTGACTTTTTAATAATTTATTATGAATTACAACTGTTTTTAAAAAGAAAAATTGATTAAAATACTAAATTATTTTGGAAAAATATGAAAAAATTACAGAAAAGTAATTAATATAAACAGAAAGCAAGAAAAATAAATGCAGAAATTGCTTATTAAATGAACCAAGAAATAACGCTGAAAAGTCTTATAAGCTATAAGGGAGAAAAATGAGTATAAAAGATAAAAAGGGGTGGCTAGTGGACCAGATGGGTCCTACTGGCACCTATGTTATAGAGTGTGTTTGAGTGAACGTATGCGTGTTAAAGGGGAGGTCTAGGGGTCGAATCCTTGGGCCTCCCTTTTTGCTAATTATTTTTTTAAATTTCTTTTTGCAAATTTGTAAAACAGGATAAAATAAACAACTTTAAAAAAATGACTTTTACAAAATCTTAAAAAAAAAAAAAAAAAAGCTATACTAACAAAAAGAAATGACTGAATTCACTTTTTTTTACTCTAATTCCTAAAGACAAAACTGTTGCTCTTTTAAGAACAAATAAGCAAGGACACAAAGCAAATAATATCTAAGACTAATCCTACTCTACTCCTAAGAATCAAATCTAATTAAAAAATAACCAAAGAAACAGCAGATTAATCAAAAATTTCAATATCATAAAGGACAAAAACTACAATCAAACACACAAGGGCATTTTGGCTTATTTTTAAGGCCGACCAAAAGGGACCTTATGCATAATGAGGTGTACTCTACAAAGCTTGACAGAGTAACAATTAGAAACAACAAAGACAAAGTGAATATGAAAACCAAATAAGCCTTGAAAAAGGCTTAAGAAAAGTGGTTGTGCACTCAGCACAAGCTGACTTTTTCAAGTTACTACAAGACAAAATGGTCAACTGCAGACCTCAAAATAAGCTAGAAAATAAGCTCCAATTTGAAAAATAAGTTAAAACAGATAGATACTGACTCCTAATGAGCTTATGCAAAAATTTTAAAAGCTAAAAACAATTTTAAGGAGCTAAAAATTGAAAATGAAAAAGGCACTTTTAACACTAGAAAATGAATTGACAGATTTTTAATAAAACAAAGGTAAACTAAAAAGACTCTTGACACTACTGCATTAGGACACAAATAACAACCTAAGAACAATTCTTAAAACCTGTTAAAAATATTTTAATCTAAGAAGCAATATAAAACTGTTTTGTCACCAACAGTTTTAAACACCACTTAAAAAAACTTGAAAACAACTTTCAAACCTTAAAACTTTTGAAAACAGATGGAAAACAACTACAAAAGGCTTGTGAAAATTGACCAAGTGACCCAAATGGTTTTTTAGACAGATTTGACCCACTTTGTCCCTTGACGCGAAACACCCTGTTAAATATGACAAAATCTTTTAGCATAGTCTGTAACACTGAAATAAGCCAAGGTTTTACTGAAAACGTATGATAAACATCACTGTTAAGCAGAATAATAAATAAGCACACAAAGATCGCACTAAAACAAGCAAATAAAGCCAATAAGCCAGTAAAAGGCAAATCAAGACAGTTTAGCATAAAAACTTAAATAAATGGCATCAAAGCAACAAACAAAGACAAATAAGCATAAGAGAACATAAATAAGCAATAAAAAGCAGGAAATAAGCAATAATAAGCACTTGAACAGTAAATAAGCAAAAAAAATAAACAAGTGAAACTTACAATATGTCCCCACCTAAAAAAAAAAAAGCTTATAGCAAGGAAATAACTCTCAAACACTAATACACCTATAAGCTTCCCAAGGAAGCTTTAAACCAAGCATCTAATATCACCTTGCTTCCCTTCCGTTTCTTTGACAAAAAAAAAACTAAAAAAAAACAAATAAAATAATAATAAATATTAAAAAAAAAAAAAAAAAATTAAAAATAAATAAAAAAAATATAAAAAAAAAAAAAATTTAAAAATTAATATTAAGATTGCCTTTTTTGTGATTTTTGATTTTTGACAGAAAAGTAAATAGGCTTCGTATATAAAGCTTTTAGTGAACCAAATCTTTATATTATAGCTTAATGACATTATTTAAATAACAAGTGAAAGTTACAAAAGACAGTAAGTAGAAAAGCTCTTAAAATTTCATAACTTAAAATGCTTAAAATGTAAATGGACAATTATTAGAAATGACAGAAAATTATATGACAAGTCTTTAAAATGCAATATTTAAAAATGGTACAAACTTGTTAATACAAATGGATGGACTACAAAAATTTCGACAAAGGAAACTAAATCTACAAGGGCCTAATACTCATACTAAAATAATCCCTAAACTTCAAGTCTTCACTTGTGATTCTTGGTGATAGACTCAGTTGTGTGTTTGTTGTGGAGATAGTCTTCAAAATCATTCTTGGCCATCTAACTGCTTGGTGCCCAATTTTCAAATCATAACCCTTGATCATTTTCAGCTAATGGTGTAGTTAGGGATTGCCAAGGTGGCAATTTGACTCATATGAGGTGGGGTGAGGTTTTGAGAGTGATGTTTTGGCTGGGGTGAACAGTAAACGAGGTGGGGGAAAGGGACCAGGGGAGATGACAGGGTATTGGGCGGAAAATTGGTTATTAGTTTTTAACTTGTAAACGTGTTTTATTATTGCAAGTTACCCTTTGTTTGTATCATTGCATAACACGTATAGTCCCCTTGTGTGATAAAGATTTTTGGGACAGTCAATTTTTGGTCCTTGAGGGATAAAGGTGAGTATAACACACATAGTCCCTAAGGACTAACGAGTTTAAGGCTGTTAAGGGTTTAGGGAATAACTTGTTATAATGTGTTGGGCCAAATTTAAATTGGCAGATTGGGCGTTTGGAATTAACTTGGTGGGAATTTGGGCCATTATTAAACTTGGCTTATAAGACTTCAATGTTAACACTTAATGGCTCCCCGGCCTATTAATGGGTAACGTGGCCCATTAAGTATTTCTTCGATTTCGGCTTTGACTTTGACTGTTGACTTTTTGGTTGACTTTGACCTTGACTTTTCAAGCTCTTCTATTCCGTGCTCGGTTTTGTCGTTTTTGGCTTCGTTTTTTTGTCTTTTTCTCCGATATCCATTTCCTGCACAATATAAATGAATATATACAAATACAATGTATTTTTGATACGTTTTGGTCATTACGTCCTGTTTAAAAATGGATAAATGTATGTGTAATTAAGAACATACATCCATCATAAAAAAAAGGGAGATTGTTATTGCAAATATTAGTGATATTTAATCTATCCGATCCTTTATGTTTTTATGATGACAAACAAGTAACTTCCTAATAGCGAAACGTAAAGTGCGCAAGTTACCGTAATCACAAATCATCCATGAATACATGCATCAACCATCTGCTCACGTCTCAAGCGTATGCATCAAACGGACATTGATTTACACCTACGTAAATCACATAGGGATGTACAAACAAGCATTAAACATGTAAGGAAGATCAAAGAAATAAGTTTTTGTCTTAAAACTTTACATTTTTATAAATGTAACAAAATAATTTTTTCAAAACTTAATTAGAAAAATTATTTTTGAATTATAAAGAAATGTTTTATGTGGTATATAATTCAAAATTCAAAATCTGATTCTTTCCCCCCAAAACATGTCAACCTTTTACCAGACATGTTTGTTACTACAAAACGCAAAAACATGTGCGTTGTCGGGCGTCCCATAATCGGCCCGGCGCCCCCTTAATTGTCCGGCGTCCACCAATATATCTGAACCGGTCAGTTTCCTGACAGGCTGTATTTTCACTCCAATAAATAGTTGGTCAACCTCCAACTATTTTTAATAAACCCTTTTGTCATGATTTTCTTTCAGTTGTTCTCTCTCAGATCTCATTAAATCTCACTAAACTTTGATCATTTATCTTGTTTTTAATCTTGTTTAAATGTGATCCCAATCTTCTACATTTCCTCTTTTCCTCAAGTGCAAGAGAAGAACTTTGGTCAGCTTCAAGATCCGAATAATGTAGTCCACTTAGTCATTTGTAACATAGTTACTATAGATCGAGTCCATGTCTTCTAATATTTAGTAGTGTGTAGATCCAAATGATGTATATATTTGGATGGGTTGATTGTGGTTTGGTTAGTATTTTAGGCCTAAAAATACTTTGGTGAAGTGATAGATTGGTTCTAGCTAAGATTAGGACCTCGACATCTATGCTTAAGTGTTAGAGACATAAAGTAAGCACGCAGTTATGTGTTTGAGGCCAAAAAATACAAGGTTTTTGTAATGTTGTGCCACAAAACATATTGGATTGGTTTTCCCAAAGAAGGACTCGACAATCTACCTTAATGTCCGGAAAATAATGTAAGCTTTGGGTATAAGTTTTCTCCGCTGAAAGGGAGATTGATTGATAGTGAAGTAACTCTCGAGTTTGGATACTCGAGGTAGTGAGTAGGGCGAAAGGATCTTCGTACCGCCCCAACTATAATTCATC
Organism: Tanacetum coccineum; assembly: GCA_026074375.1. Lineage (NCBI taxonomy): Eukaryota > Viridiplantae > Streptophyta > Magnoliopsida > Asterales > Asteraceae > Tanacetum > Tanacetum coccineum. The sequence goes on along the minus strand of BQNB010032496.1, from coordinate 8,664 downwards.
CGTGTCGTTTGCATTTTCTTTTACCTTTCGCATTACTTATTTCTTTACATTTACCGCTTTACTTTTATACTTGCATTGTGCTTATGATTTGTGTAAATGGTTAGTGTATTCTTAATTAGTTAAGGTTGTGTAGATCTTAAGTGCTAAATAATTGAGTACGGTTATATTGTTATAATCTGCGTTGGCTAATGTAAACATATTGGTTCGATCAATTCTATAATGAGTCAAACTAGATCGGTACTTGATACAAGAGATTAAAGTTTTTAAAGGAAAAACTTATTCACCCCCCTCATACAGTTTCTCACAATTTCATTTGCTAATTGGGCTAAGGTTAAAAGGGTAGTTAACTACTAAACTTGCTCTATATGAAAAAAGGCTTTTAATGTTCATCGATATGGAGGAAAAAAAAGTGGCCCAATATGAAGAAAAAAAACCCGTTGTTGGCCTAAAATTAAAAAAATTTACGAAAGGGGCTTTCAACTTTTAACTATTTATGACTTTTATTCGCGAAAAAATTAGCCCCGCCGCAACGCGCGGGTTCTTATACTTGTTTTTAATATTATTGAAAATCAAATAACTTCTTGGGAAAGAAATCATTTAAATAAAATTACATTTAAATTTGAAAATCACTTTTTATTTTTTTATTTTTAAAACGTACCTTTTGATTGATGTTTTGAAGAGCTGAACTAGGTTCAGGTTTAATGTTTGTTATGTTGAACAGATATTGGTGATCACTATCAACATAATTGTTCCAGCTTGGTTGGAATTTCTTACAAATCCCCCGCACGTCAATCCCACTCATGACATGCTTCTTTAACTCTTTGATCTCCCTAGTTAAATCATTAAACTTGGAAGGAGCTTTTTTTAGTGCTTAGTTTATAATGAACACTAAAATCACGAGAGGAAATAAAAGCTTTGACAGTCCAGGGAAAGATAATTTTACCATAAGCTTAGTGAGGTTGTCTACAATTTGGATATTTGGTTGAGCGTAAAGAAAGTCTAACTTGTTGGAATTAAAGAAAATTCCAAATTTTGATTTAATAAATAAGAATATACATAGATTTAGGATCAATGGCTTAGAAGGAAATATTGCAGTGACTAATTTGTATTTATAGTTACATAGTTACATTTATGAAAAATAAGGCATTAGGCCACATAATGATGTAAAACCTCCACACCAATCATTATGTCTCAATATCAAATAGAAAGGTTAGAAAGTTCTCTCTCTAAACACACACACAATTACACCTTACATTTTACACACACAAGTCATCAATCAAGATCTTATTTGCCTTAATAAGTGGTATCAAGAGCCAATTATTGCGATTAGTGCTTATTTTAAGTGTTTGATTGTGATAGAGATCGATAAGACTCCTTTATTTCGATCTTATTAGGTGCTATAAGCTACTCACTGCTTTTTTTTAATGTTTAGTTGTGAATCAAGAGTATGAGGTACATTTATACACTTTTTCCAGGGGTCGTTTAACACTCTAAAATCATGATGTTTTATGCCCAAAATAGGTACTTATTCGTTTCTTTTAGTATTTCTCATTGGAAGGCATTTGGATGGATACCGGACTTGGCTCATTAGAGAAGAAACGGACGAGATTACGAACCAACACCAAGACTCTTGAACGTCACAAGCCATACACGACGCCGTCACAACTCATCCAGTGACGGCGTCACATATTTAAAGACGGTGTCAGCCCACGTCGACTAAATTGCAGATCTAGAAGATTCATTTTACGATGGCGTCACGACTAAAACGCAATGCTGTCGTGTCGATTTTCTTATATATACAAACCCGAAATTTAGGGTTTTGAGTGTGTAACTTTAGAATAAAAAGAGGGTACGAACCCTAGTTCGTTTAGCAGCTGTAGGGGGGAGGAGGGGGGGGGGGGGGGGGGGGGGGGGGGGGGGGGGTGGGTGGGGGGGAAGGGGGGGGGGGGAGGGGTGGGGGTTTGGGGAGGTAAGGGGGGGGGGGGGGGGGGGGGGGGGGGGGGTGGGGGAAAAAGAGGGGGGGTGGGGGGGGGGTGGGGGGAAGGGGGGGGGGAGGGGAAGGGGGGGGGGGGGGGGGGAGGGGGAGGGGGGAGGGGGGGGGGGTGGAGACGATTTTAGGGCCTAAAACCCTATTGTACCTCTTCCAATTCATGCTTTAATCAAGTAAGGTTTACTTAATCATTCAATATGTCTAGGTGTTGTGTGATTTATTGCTCTTGCTTTATTCTTAACATGCTTGGCTAAACCTATTATTGTGTTTATTTATGATTGTATGAAACCTAGGATGTAGATCTTAGCGATGTTGCTTCTTGTGATGGATGTGCACGTTAGGTCTTAGAAAACCAACTTTCTGTCTATAATCGCTGTTGATATGTCTAGGGAAACGTGATTGTGTAAAAAGGATACTATCGGGTAACAGTCTTAATACTACCTTGCCCCCTAATATGGTTGATCCACTTTTAATGTATTTTACATGCACTTAGTAAACTCCTAGGAGCCGTGTAATAGTCTTCATACTACCTTGCATGTGCATTGCTCTAGCGGCATACTAAGTAGACGGCGGGTTCGTGTAATTTGTTCATGCTTTAGGAAATAATTACATAGATAATCACAAGTGTGACAAGGCAACAACACTAGCTTTTGAAATTCACCCTCGTTAAGCGGCTTAAACGAGTTCCGAAACATTATTTAAAATTTTTTTACACTTTTGGTCACTCTGAAGTATTTATAAATTCACCCTCCAACATATTAATACTTGTCACCTTAAATTTTAAGTTTTATATATAAATAGAAATTATATATCATTTGTTCATTTTTAACAAAAATAACACACACACACACATATTAATATGCTCTCCCCCTCCCACCTCCGGCCACCGCCGCCGACCACCACGCCACCGTCGGCGGAAAACTTTTCCGGTGAGTGTTCCGGCCAAAACCAAAAATGGTTCTCATTACTCGATCTACCCGATCCCTTATGCCACTCGCCCCCACTCGCGCCTCCACCCATCCACCACCACTCAGCCCCCCCTCCTTTCTCTTCGGCTGCTGTCCCGCGATGGCCACACCCCCACCATCATCATCATCTTCACGTTATGATCATCATCACCATCACCAACACCCCGCCACCACCACAGCCACCATAGGGTGCGTTGTTTTTTTGAAACAAGCACCATGATGGTGCGTTTGATTTATCTCAGCGGGTGCGTGTGGTTTTTAAACCACCACAAGGGTGCGTTTGGCAGCCAACACCACCACAAGGGTGTGTTTGTTTATGTGGTTTAAACCACATGGGGTGCGTTAGGTTTTATAAACCACCAAAAAGGGTGCGTTTTGTTGGCTGGGTTTAGCACCACTAGGGTGCGTTTGGTTGTTAGTAGCACCAAAGGGTGCGTTTGGGGTAAGAGATACAATAAGAGTGGGTTTGGTTTATCATAAATCGCACAAGGGTGCGTTTGGGCTAACTGTTTCACCATAAGGGGTGTGTTTGGTTGGGCAGATTTGCATAAAGGGGCGTTTGGGTTGGCAGAAAAACATATAGGGGTGTTTGGAGCTGGGTTTAACACAATAGGGGTGTGTTTGGCTTAGCAGATTGCAACAAAGGGTGTGTTTGGTTTGGGCAGAAAAACCTAAGGGTGCGTTTGGGTGTGCAGAAAACCGTAAGACTGTGTTTGGGTGAGCAGGAAAAACCTTTAGGGTGTGTTTGGTTTATATAATGTGACTAATAAAAACATATCAAGATTTCATATATATTAAATTAGTTAATGGTGGAAAATGGTTAAATAAAGGTTATTTATTAAATCTCGCTTAAATATATATATGTATATATATATTGAAACACGAATATATTTTGCAACCTAGATTGGTTGATTGAAAAGTGGAAAACGTTGAGTTTTGTAAAAATGGGAAATGTCACATAAACGAAAAGGTCATGGCGAAATTTCTAAAAATGTATATACTTATTATTTTTAGATGCAACTCCTATCGTCTTTGAAGGACGATAAATGGACTAAGTTATAATTTAAAGATGTTTTAAATTATAATTTCACAATAACTCGACAACAAACAAAATACTAATTTATAAAATGTTATTTTATAAATCCCGGCTAGAAAATAAAGTCATAACTTTGGTACGGACTTTAGAAACACCGTTACTTAATTGGTAACTTTAAAACGTACGATTACGTTTATGCAAGAACTTTTATTTACTTAATAAATTGGTGATTTCCGAAAACGTGTCAAACCATTTGGTTTAATTATTTACTCACACTTGTTTTATAATACTTGTAAGGTATTGTATACTTCAAATTAATCTTTTGATTTCTGGTCGTTATTATATAATTCACCATATGAATTATATAATTGTTCATCTTTCATGGGTAATATATACGGAATATATTACATACTTTGTTATATAATTTACCATATGAATTATATACTTTTGAGTTATTTTACCGAACCAACCACCAAACTACTACAACTTGAAATCTAAATCTTTTCTCAACATGTCGCGTTGAGGTGACTATCCATCGGGAAACCCAAATTCATTATCCTAGGATAGTGGGACTTAGCAGTTAAGTTAAGCTGCAACTTCTTGATCGAGCCGTTCTGGTTTTCCGTTTGTGTTGTGCTTAATGTGTGCAGTTCTGCAAATCGTTCTACAACATCAATGTGAGTTCATAGCCCTACGTTTTACATGATTTTGTTTTACAAGTTTTTGGGGTGAGAATATGCTTGTTTGCAAATTCATTCACATGATTGACTTATGCTTGTTACATGATCGTTTACAAATTGGTTTGCATACTCATTTACATAGTTCGCTATGGGATACATTATTTGACTTCATATTTGGTCACAAATACATACTTTACTTTGGAAATGATTACGGATTAGCTTAAGCGGATTGAACTGATAACTACAAGTAAATGCCCGGGTGTTCTTGGAGGGGACACCTGCGAGGGGCACATATTCATTACTGCCCGGTGTTCTTGGAGGGGACACCTGTGAGGGGTACATATTCATTACTGCCCGGTGTTCTTGGAGGGGACACCTGTGAGGGGTACATATTCATTACTGCCCGGTGTTCTTGGAGGGGACACCTGTGAGGGGTACATATTCATTACTGCCCGGTGTTCTTGGAGGGGACACCTGCGAGGGGCACATATTCATTACTGCCCGGTGTTCTTGGAGGGGACACCTGCGAGGGGCACATATTCATTACTGCCCGGTGTTCTTGGAGGGGACACCTGCGAGGGGCACATATTCATTACTGCCCGGTGTTCTTGGAGGGGACACCTGCGAGGGGCACATATTCATTACTGCCCGGTGTTCTTGGAGGGGACACCTGCGAGGGGCACATATTCATTACTGCCCGGTGTTCTTGGAGGGGACACCTGCGAGGGGCACATATTCATTACTGCCCGATGTTCTTGGAGGGGACACCTGCGAGGGGCATTTTGGTGATATATATATATATATAAAATACAATTTCAGGCTTTGAAACAATTGTCCGTTAAAGTTCTATACGTAACATTTTTCGTTGGACCTATTTGGAGATTGATATGGTCATGCAATGCTATTACAACTATTTGATCTCTAAAAATCGTACATACATTTTGGAGGACATTTTAATAAGGATGATTTAAACTGGTATAACATACTTTACAGAGACTTTGGTTCAACATGATGTATTTAACATAACCTTCTGAACTTCACCAACCTTTATGTTTGGGGGGGGACACTTTTTTAATGCTAGTGTTTTTCTCAAGCGAATTAGATGCTTGGCCTACTTGACGTGCACTGGAGTCTAAAATTGACAAGATTTCATTTATGGATTTCTACTTACATACAAATGATCAAATTCTCTTTGCGTTTATTCAAACCTTTCTTTGTGATGAAATTATGGGACAAATGTTATATCAATTTTAAGGAAATCAACGAGGTTACTTTTCAAACGACACATTTAGGGGTCGTTCTCTTGTATCTAGCGTTGTGTATTATGAAGTAACGCCCCCGCACATTTCCGCTACGACACATTTTTGGGGGTGTTACAATATGACTTAGTTAAAAGACTCTGTTTGACTAACTCATCGTGTTTCTCTTTGACAACTGAAATTTCGTAGGCTTTAAGTTTTAAACCTTCTTTTATGTCAAAGTCTTTTTGAGCTAATAGTCTTAGAGTTTCATTTAACTTTTGTTCAAGTTTATCATAGTCAACTGTACAGTCATTTAGGTTCTTGTACCTCTCAAACTCAGTCCGTTTATTTTTTAGAGCAACTAGGCAACTATCCCGAATACTATTAGATTCCCCTAGTGTTCTACTAGTTTTTGCAAGAATAGATTTGCACTTATTCAATTCTTGAGTCAATGATGCATTTGGTTTCTTTAATTGCTTTTGAATCTTTTTATTTTCATCGATATCAAGTTTTAAATTTGCAATTAAATTAGCAAGCGCAACACGCTCATTATCACATTCTACAATATTTTGGTCATTCTGAATATCATTATCACACATATTCGATGAATAAGAAATGACATTACTATCACCCGTTTCCACTACACATGTGTTGCTAATGGATTCAGATTGCTCAGAATGTTGTATTTCATTGGCAAACACATTATATCCAGTATCATATTGTACCTGTTCCAATGGCTCAGAATCAGTACCTGAGTCTGCTATAGGAACTTCCTGGATCTTTACCATATAGCTGTAATGTGCCTCCAACTCTTGTTCATCAATCTCTTCATCCGTGTCTGCTAGCTAGTCTGATTGCTCTGCTTGAAGTTGAACACCTTTCTCAGCTTGTTTACACAGCAACATCTTTTCCTTATGATACGTGGAGTCTTTAACCCTTTTTAGCTTTCTGCATTCCTTAGCAAAATGACCAAATTCCTTGCAATTGAAATACTGTATCCCAGACTGCTGCGCTACTTGACCACCTACAATCTCCCTAGCCCCAGCAACAGTCATTGTCCTCTGATTCCCAAACTGTCTAGTCTGATTATCATTCTTGTATCTTGGAGTAGTATCCACATTCTTGTTTTTGGTATTTGAGGAAGTTCTGAGGTTGTTGTTGGTAGGTTTGTAGATCCTCTTGAAATACTTTGCAATTAGTGCTAAATTTTTCTGCATTTCCTTATCCTTCTGAGCTTGTTCAGGATCACTGTCTTCTTTAGAAGCTGACTTAGATGGAGGTGTGATTGGTTTGGCTATCTCTTTGCCTTTATGTCTTATAGTTGCATGAGATCTGGTTGGAAGTGAGGCTTTTGATGTCGATGCATATGATTTGTAAGACTTTGATGTTTGATAATACGGATCTTGATATGGTTGAGCATTCTTGGTTATTCTTTCAGCACGAAGTTCATTAACTTCCTTTTGATATTATTTCAGAATGTCAAAGATCTTGTGATATGAAACTTCATCCAATTTGTGTTGTTGCTTGACAATTGTTACAAACCTTGACCATTCTGGTTGAAGTTGTTGAAGAAATTGTACATTGACTTGCATCGTAGCAACTGTCAAATTCTTTATGATCATTTCATTCATCAGCTTGTAAAACCTTGTGTAATATGACTCCATTGATTCTCCATCGTGAGAGGTGAATTTTCCAAATTCCCAAAATAAGTTAGTCTTGACATCTTGAATATTGAGGGATTCACCTTGTTGTAGCCTTTCGATAGCTTCTCACATTTCATGAGCTGTCTTGCATGCATTAACAGTTGAGTATATTTCATCTCCAATTCTAGTCAATATCAAATGAATCGCTTCCTTTTCTGATTCAAATTGAGCTTTGTTTTCAGGAGACATATTCAGGACTGTCTCAACTGTTGTTCGTTCAGGAACTGCTGGAGAATTATCCGTTGCAGGTACAATTGGAATTATGATAGTAGAAGGAGTGTAAGGACCTTCGAGAATGCATTTCCTTAAGGCATCACCATTTGGTCTTGTATCAATGTATCATAAGAACTGTGATCGCTATTGTGCATATCGTCCTGTTGCAAGCATTAGTGGACGATCCCTTGAACCAGCTGCCATGATGTTGTTATGCATTTGACTGTCGGTTGTGGAAGTTACAATTGGAGTAGTCATGATGAATGATTGTAGACTTATGAAGTGAAAATGATTTGAAGGATCTTAAGTAGGTAAAGTGAGTGATGTTGTGGATTGAATTCAATTAACGTTCATGGGATTTTACAAATCTATGACTTAAACCGTGAAAAGAATCGAATTTTACAGGATTTTACTAAATCAAGAAGAAACCGTGAAAGAATAATTGTTTTTGTTGTTGAAATCGTTGTTGTAATTGAAGTACTTGAGCTTTTGTTAACGATTGATGAGCTAAAAACGATGAACGGTGAACACACTTGCAGCTTAAAATAATTAACGGTTGATTAAAAAAACAAGGACTAACGATGCAATTGAAATCCAAGTTCAATGCTTCACGGTTGTTAAATGAAGCTGTAAGGATGAATAGTGCAAAAACGGTTCACTTTGAAGGGCTAACGGCTGATTTGTAACAATTAAGGACTAACGATGTAAAATATAGTTAACAATAAGGGTTAACAAACCAACAAAGGACGAGGGATGAAGTATGTAATTTCCAATAATAATTAATAAAAACAACTTTTTCCCTCCTGAATTTTCTTTCTTCTTCGTATGGAAAT
>BQNB010032495.1:17363-49624 GCA_026074375.1 Tanacetum coccineum | reverse complement strand
AAAAATATATATATTACTAATTATCTTACTACGTAATTTATAAAAGATTTAATAAATTTATTCTCTTCATATAATTTCTATAATACTCTATACATAACTTATAAAACAGAAAAAATAAAAATTATATATATTTTTTTAAAAAACTTAATGTTTAAACCCCGTGCATGCACGGGCATTAAAACTAGTACAAGATAATGTAATTTATATTTATAGTGTTTTATGCTTTTTTTATATAAATGTAACTTTTTTCATAACGTATTGTTTTCCGGACGATACACCTCCAAGCTATTTATTTAGGTGAACCATCTTATTACACTTTGAGAACCCAAGCCAAAATAAAACATTGTTGCGAACCATTTTTTTACGACTCATTTCTTCCTTGATTGGATATTTGAATTAATAAAAAAATGCTATTTGGTTTTGGAATGCGATTCGGTTTTGGATTGAGATTGGGTTTTTGATGTTATTACACAAGTTGCGATTGGATTTTGAAATTGTTGAAAACTTAGGTTTCATGTTTTTTCTAAGGTTTTACCTCTTCATCTGCAAAAAAAAATACATTTAAAGTCTTCATCTAAAAAAAAGACAATTTGTTTTTTGTAGTTTTGAAGTACTACTTCTTTCATAAAAAGAAGAGAGAAGAAGAGAGGAGAGAAGAGAAAAGAAAGAGAAGAGGATGTAAGAAGTGAAAAATCTAGTCTTAAGTTTTGAAGAGGTTAGAAGAGTTTTTTACCACTTATCCAAAAAAACAAACAAGAAAGTTCTGCCCGCCTGCAGACATAAGTGGTGAAAAGAGGTTAGAAGTGGTATTTTGGAAAAAACAAACAAAGCCTTAGTTGGATAAAAATCAAGGATCGTGTTATATTGAAATTATTTAAAATTGGAATTACGGAATTATCGAAAAACGTAGTTGGGATTCAAAACTTATTTAGCGATTTCGAAATAAGATGGTTTATTTTGATGTTATTGGTGGGTTTTGGAAGAGGTGAAGGATGGTGAAAATGGTGGTAACGGGTAGCTTTGATGGTGGTGTTTTGGCGGCGCAGGTAATTCATTTACATGAGAGTCAACGACAGAGTTCAACGACAACATGTGGCTTCAAGGACAGTGTTATAAGCTCTCATCGAAACCGGTTATTGTTCTATTACGAAAAAAATTACTTCCATTGAACCTGTTTTGCATAAATGTGACATGAGACTCCCATTTGGTACGAATCACATTCAATAGATGAATCACGTTGGATTGGAACGCAACTTACTTTTGATTATTGCACCGAAGTCTACGAATCAACAAAAGTGTATAGACAACTTTATTATTTTTACACGCTTACCATAGCGATACATTTATTTTGGTGGTGACATTCTCTTGGAATTTTGAAATTTTGTAATTCAACCAAAGTATTCTCTCTTTGATGCACAAAATTCATAACACATTTAAATCATTTTTTTTATCTTTTTGCTTGTAAATGATGTATTTTGCACTTTATTTTTGTCAATACTATTATATTATTATTCTAATTATTCTAATCATTTTTTTATCATAACCATCATTTTATTAGAAATTCATGATATTTTACAAGAAATTAGTGGGAAGCCGAGATACTATCTGTATCCCCACTCCTCTAACAATAGCAAAGCTGATCCTACTAAAAATGTGAACAGCAACACGTGCCCTAATGTCTTGAGTCACAGAGATATTTCGGATCCGCTTTAGTAATGTCACCGCATCGGTCCGAGTTTGTGATATCTTGTAGTGACCAAGATTTCACTTTAAAAACTTTTTGAGCAAACTGGCGGCTTGACATTTGAGATGAGATTTTAATAGAATCAGGTTAATAAAGAAAACATATTTTTTAGTAGCTATAAACAAGGAACATGAAATCATTATACTTCTTAATTCGATCACAAATTCTATCACAACACACACATTCAATCACATATCCGGTCACGTAATCACCGACAAAACTATCATATTCATACGTCACATATATTGAATTCGCATTTGGTTTGCAGTATATTCATAGTTATTTTCAGTATTCGTTCGTGCTTCGTAATGATCTTTGAAATGAAAATGGATATATTAGGTAACTTGTGGCTAGATGCAGAAGCTACAAATGTAGCTGCTCTAGGCGTCAAACATTTCAACAATCAAAACATAATTTATCAAATATATTAAGGTACATAATAGTAGGGTAATCTTTTCGTTTAGATATAAAATGTTTTAGATTTAGCATTTGGTTTAGGGTTTAGGGTTTATTGAATTCGCATTTGGTTTGCAGTATATTCATAGTTATTTTCAGTATTCGTTCGTGCTTCGTAATGATCTTTGAAATGAAAATGGATATATTAGGTAACTTGTGGCTAGATGCAGAAGCTACAAATGTAGCTGCTCTAGGCGTCAAACATTTCAACAATCAAAACATAATTTATCAAATATATTAAGGTACATAATGGTAGGGTAATCTTTTCGTTTAGATATAAAATGTTTTAGATTTAGCAATATGACGCACGACTTATTATTGAATGGAAATAAACATCATAATAAGAAGGATTTGAAAAAATTATTTTGTTAGTGCAAATATTATGATATTTAAATTAAACAAGTTCTTTGGTTTTAATAATGACAAACAAGTAACTTGTAAACATAACGTAAAATGAGCAAGTTACGCGTGATCACAACTCATCAACGCATACATTCATCAACACCTCTCGACGTCTCGAGTCTACTCATGCTTCAACAAAAGGTATGAATATGTTTGTTAAGTTGCATTATGATCAACCCATTTAACAAACTATGTGATTAATCATATAAGACAATATGACAAAATTAATCACTAACTTAACTAGACAAGATCTTCCATATTAGAAAACAATCTTGGAAGATCAAAACATGTCTAGCCATATTAGATAATAGAACAAAATAATTAGGGAATAAAAACAAAACTAATTATTCTTGTTTAACCATTTTTGTGTAACAAATCTTACCAGATATTTTCCTTCTAGAACAATATCAAATCATATTTTATAATTACATTAAAGATCTAAGCAAAAGATTTTAAAAGATTTTGAAATTAGCCTGGGGGACCACGGATCCACCTAAATGGGCATACGGATCCACCATACCTGGATTCGTAGCACCTTGACGACCAAGTTTTGGGTTTTCTATAAATACCACCCATTTGCTTAGTTTTTCACTCAAGCTTTTCACAACCTTTATGTTAGCCTTAATTATATTAAGTCAAACAAGAATGTTATCGGTCTAAGAAAGTCAATCTAGGTCTTGTATTGTAATAGGCTAGTCGGGTTCAACGGGCTTGGATTATAATCTAATATTGTCTGTGTTTCGGGTTCAAAGCCCAAGATATGCCAAGCCCGGCCCAAGTAGAAAGCCCATACGCCTACTAGTTGGCATTGGGTATAAATAGAACCCTCTCCACACAAGGAGAGGGTGTTGGTTACCATTTCATTCACTTGTGTGTGTGTGTGTAATCTTCCACCCTCACTTTCTCTCTCTAATAAATCTTTCATTTTTCTTTCTCTCTTTCTAGCTTATTGCTTATTGGTATGGCTTATTGTTGTGACATGGGTTAAGTTTTTGGGATAACATTTGGTATCACTCGCCACGGGTGGATAAGTGCTTATTTGTGGTGTTAGTCAAACGTTTTTATTTTCAACTGTTTACATCGTCTCATTTCATTTTTTTATTATTAAAGTTGGTTTACACAAATATTTGTTTAACGTTTCATAAATAAGTCAACTGTTTTAAAATTAGCTTCACAACCTCACTTTCTCTCTCTAATAAATCTTTCATTTTTCTTTCTCTCTTTCTAGCTTATTGCTTATTGGTATGGCTTATTGTTTGACAATGGGGAAGTTTTTTTGGATAACATTTGGTAGTGCAAACTCGCCACGGTGCGATAACTGCTATTGTGGTGTTAGTCAAACGTTTTTATTTTCAACTGTTTACATCGTCTCATTTCATTTTTTTATTATTAAAGTTGGTTTACACAAATATTTGTTTAACGTTTCATAAATAAGTCAACTGTTTTTAAACTTGCTGACACAATTGGTTTGTTTTAAGGAAAACATCACAGAATTGAGTGTTTTTCATTAACCACAAACGCTTTCATTTTTTTTGGTTTTTTGTTGTTTCTTTGTGTGGCTTAAAACGTGCTTATCATAGTTGAGCTAACACTGGAACAATCACAACAAGGTGTTAGTAATGATGTCTTGGTAAGCATTGAAGGGGTTGAAGAATGAAAAAGAAATGTATGGATAAAGGGTGAAAAGAAAGAAGCCCTCCTTACAAAACCTTAGTGCAGAAACCGCTGGGGGGTGGGGGGAAGTACAAACCCTTCAATACATAATCTATCAAAAATCAACACAGATGATTGTTATATTGAAGACTACAATTAGACCCAGTGATGCAATGCACAACCCTTCCCAAGACATCGGTTTCTCTCAAAAGAAATTTCTCTTTTTGTCACGGAGAACTCACTTATCTATCGATATCTCACTCCGAATTGTTAATTGAATAGGTGGACAGTTCCGTCTGCTCCAGCCTTCGGATTACTAACACCAAAAGTGCACAAATCGAGTCTAGACCAAGAAGAGATCCAATTATAAATCTCAGTAGAGTCAATTTTCAAATACTACGCTTGCTAAACACCTTAAATTTACAAAAGTTGTAACAAAGAGTCCTAACGCTATTACTTTGAGATCTTGCCTAAACATCCAAGTGATACTTAAGTATTCTCGTGACAGAGGAAATCCTGTTAACGCAACATCAAACAGCTCTTTTAAGTGACTTGCAAGATTTGTTGTGGACTTGCAAGATTCTATATGAATCAAGCTTGTGATAACTGATATCAATTTTGGTCTAGAAATGAAATTACGACTTAAACAGAAAGATAGTAACCAGCTGATTCACTTTACCGTTGTCTGCTTTGAACATTCCGGTAAATGAGAACTACAAGCATTGAATCTAATAGAAACAGATCTTGTTTTGAAGATCCTACGCTTGAGCATGAGAAAACCCTGTCAAGGAGATTCTTTGAATCTACCTGATCAACAGGTATAGTATTTATACTATTAAACTGGGAAACAGGAGGGTTAATGCAACCGAACACAAGAGGAATGACAAATCCATAATCATCTTTATTGCTAACTGCTTTATTCAAGATAAACGACGTGTTGCACCATGCATTCCAGCGAATCGGATTCATAAACCAAATCTCAGACTCAAGCTTTCAAAGTCAATCGTTCACATCAGATAGTGATTCAAAATTAAACTTCCCCATCATCAAAGATCCTACAAAGTCAATTAAGAATTGTTTTGGGAAGATTGTTAGACTTATAATCATATATGTCAAACGAGAATGTAACAAGTAAAGAAAGCATGATTGGATCAAGAGCACAAGTTGATTAAGAAAGTCAAATCAAGATGATTCAAGTCAAGGAGGTGATGCAAGATAAAGGCTCAAGAACAAGATCACAAAGCACGAATGAACAAAGTCATTACAAACAAGACAAGACCAAAACAAGGCAATGCATAAACGTCAAAAGTCATATCTTCAAAGTATGGGAGACTATAAAATCAAAGCAAACTCCTACAAGAATGTCATCAGTGGTACGGAGGAGTTTGAAGGAAGAGACCTCAACATTAGGGGAGATTGTTAGCCTTAATTATATTAAGTCAAACAAGAATGTTATCGGTCTAAGAAAGTCAATCTAGGTCTTGTATTGTAATAGGCTAGTCGGGTTTAACGGGCTTGGATTGTAATCTAATATTGTCTGTGTTTTGGGCTCAAAGCCCAAGATATACCAAGCCCGGCCCAAGTAGAAAGCCCATACGCCTACTAGTTGGCATTGGATATAAATAGAACCCTCTCCACACAAGGAGAGGGTATTGGTTACCATTTCCTTCACTTGTGTGTGTGTGTGTGTAATCTTCCACCCTCACTTTCTCTCTCTAATAAATCTTTCATTTTTCTTTCTCTCTTTCTAGCTTATTCCTTATTGGTATGGCTTATTGTTGTGACATGGGTTAAGTTTTTGGGATAACACTTTATTCCATATTATTACACACATTTAGGATCATTATGAACAAGTTTTTATAATGTAAAAACACAATTAATCATATCATCAAAACCCCAATAACCCTTGATTAGAATGCTTCTAACTTTCATTTGTTGCAAGCATGATTCTACATGATCCTCCATTCAAGTAAGCTTAGAGATCTTGCCATCATCATCCACCACATACCTACATATATGAAGATCTATCACAACAAGCCAAGAGACTTCTCATATTCATCAACAACATCATGCTTAATGATCTTGATGTTTTAGATTAGGCTTTTACATCCAATTGACAATTATGTCTTGGATCATTATTATACATACTTGTGTATCATTCATTATACAACAAGCTAGATGTTAGATGGTTTATGTGTTTAGGCCATAAAACACAAGGTTTGTTATGTTGGGCCATAAAACATAATGGGTTTGGTTGCACCCGAAGAAGGACTCTGTATTTAGCTTAGTACCGGATAAAGTGTAAGCGACGTTAGGTTGGTTCTACCTCGAAGTAGGACTCGGTATTTAGCTTAGTACCGGATAAAGTGTAAGCGACTTTGTATGGTTTTCTCCGCCTCAAAGGAGCTTGTTGATCTAGTGAAGTAACTCTCGAGTTGGTTACTCGGGGAGTGGAGTAGGGCAAAGAGGAGCTTCGTAGCCGAACCACTATAAATCATCGTGTTCGGTTTGCACTTTCTTTTACTTATCGTTTTACATTTATATTTGCCTTTATCGCTTTATATTTATGTTTGCATTGCATCTATGTTTGTGTTGTATATTGTGTTGTGGTGATATACTTTGTTTGATGTTATTTAGTATAGTTGTTGTAATATAAACTTGATTGGTTGTTTGATACAAAAGTCTTAAGTTTATAAAGGAATCGTATCCACCCCCCCTCCCCCCCTCCCTCTTCTATGATTCCACAATTGGTATCAGAGCCATGTCGCTCTAGTTTTCAAAACAAATGGTTTTTAAAATAGAGCACGGTCCATGTATCAAGTTTCCTATCAAGCGACACATAATGTGAAAAGTTCTTTGTTTAGTAATTACAAGTTTTGGTGTTAAATATAAAGTGTTACAATAGCTTAAAGGTCTTTTAAAGAATCCCAAACAAAGAGAATAATGTGTCTAAAAGTGTGATAAACAATTCTGCCAAAATTTCACCACTTGTGCGATCTACGGATCCACCAAAGGTGGATTCGTCCGTGAGATCCGTCCGTATGGTTTTCAGTTTTTGTCAAACTTCAAAAATTCGTAGAAAATCAACCGTGCGTCGGATTTCGATGATTCAAAAACCAAAATTGAAGAATTTTGAATGTACTTTCCAATGGAATGGGTCTCAAGTATTAATTCAAATTTTAAATTAGTCAAATAAGCAAAATGCCATAGAGTATCCAAAACTAAAATTTTGTTTTAGCGTAAAAAGTTGATTTTAACATTTCCTTTCGAGTCGGACACTTCTAGTTGGTTTACTTTTGAAAGTTGGTGTATTTTATCATTGGAATATAAATGCATTTTTCAAACTTACTAATGAGGAGAAACTAATTTATTTACAAATAAAATCAAGCTAAACAAAACGAAGTGTAGTATTTATGTGTGTTATGCTAAATGATTATTTGTTCTACTTTGCATCTTGTCACACACCGACAATGGTGGAAACTCGGAAATGCAACATAATGATCAATCATAACACAAGATATAATATAAAGAAAACTACAATGCATAAACTTTAAGTGTTACGAAGACCATCCACCTTGAACAACCTCGAGTGATGTCCCAAATCATAACTAAATCCAAAATCTCTTACAAATTTCAAATGCCCATAGAGGGGTCCAAATCCAAACTTAAACTAGAACTTCCGAATACTAATAGCCAAACAAATAAACAAGAAAGGCTTCACACAAAAAATCCACACAGGATGCTCCTAAGCCTGCTATCACATAACACCAACTATTCATCTTTCACTTCACCTGAAAATGATACTCGAAAACGTCAACAATAATGTTGGTGAGCTCGTAGGTTTGACCTTAAACCCAAAAGCTGTGCCAATATCTCAAAACAGTGGACAATAGTGCAATATGACAGTGAATATATGAGAAGCACCCATGACTTAGCATCCTCGCCAATCATGTAAAACTCGACCTGGCTTACCCGCTAGTCGAACCATCCTAGCATCATCGCTAGTCCGGTAGCAAATATGTCACTTAAGCACCTAAAGGGCCTACCAGCTGGAGCACTATATTAGGGCAGGACCTCACACATGCTAGGGTAGGCATTCCCAGCCGATCCAATAACCACACAAGTACTAGGGTAGGCGTATCCTTCCGATCCAAAATAATCATGCAACACAAAATATTCACATAGCAGTCATAAGCACATGTCTTGTCCCAAAAACAAAACCACATTTCGCACATTCAAATTTCAAAACAGTTCAAAACACATTTGAGTATCATTTTCTCCCAACGGAAAAACAGTAGAAAAATGAGGCTACGAGAACTCACCTCAAGCAAGTCTTAAGCAACCAAATCTCAATCACACAAGCAAATGCAACAACGTCCGCACACGTCCTAGTCCAATTAATGTCCCATTAAATCATTTATTTCCAAAACAGTCTTCACGTTTGATGCATAAAGGCTAGATGCGTTGTACAATTACCCATAACAATTTAGTGGTGTGATGGTTGACGCCTCATCCCAAAATATGTTATCAATCCGATATCTCAACGATACATACTTATACTATTTAAAGAAAATAGCTAAGTAATATAATTAAATATTTATAATAAATAATTATAAATATATCTCGATAATTCTAATTGGTACCCTTAGTTACCATAAAATAATCATAATATGGTTGAAAATGAAACGTTTACGCATAAAAAGCATATTAGAGAAGTTTCAAGAAAAATTATATCTTTCGTCTTTTAGTGAATTTATTATATAAATAAAGTAATAAAATAATATTTTATTATTTAAAACCAAAAATCATGTTCTTAAGTAAAATATTCTAAGTATAAACTTTTTAGGAAATTTCGACATAACCCGTACGTTTATACGACGTTTTTCAAGGTTTCAAACCTTAATTTCAACATTTTTCACCATTTCGACACATTTTTGACAAAATCCCAAAATCTCAATCTGTAACGTTTACTAAAACGTTTTTCCCAAAATAACGTTCAATATCACTTCGTAATTACATTTCACTTTCAAAAGTCCGTCAAAAACACTTAAAACGACTAAATATCATTTATTGGGCTTTAAGGCCCAACAAGGTCCATTAAGGTATTTATAGGTCCAAAATACGATCCAAGTCCAAAACTAAGGTTCATTTATATACATAAGCTCATACTAATAAGTAAAAAATAATCCGGACCACAATAAGCCCCCCATAAGCCACGGCTTAAATGGGTTTATTGTGCCGTGAGCCCATAAGCTCCAAAATACCTATATTAAGCTTGAAAATAAGCTAGTACGCTACGTATAGTATTTGGTTAACACCATAAGATATAAAAATAGTCCACGAACATACGCCATACTACGAAAATAATCAAAATCGCTTCCCTTGTGATTTTGAAATAAGACGTGAGCATATAAGCTCAAAATAAGCCATAAAGTGCTTAAAAATAAGCCCAAATAATCTATACAAGCTAATATCCAAAATAAGTTATCTAGCAATATATGTTATTCAACCATCACGACCACAACATCAAAACTACAAAAACCTCTTTGTTTCTTCTCTTATTCGACGCAAGCCAAACACCCCTTTTTATTCGTTTCGTTTCTAAAAATCGATTTTTACGACGATCAACTTGTACAACTAACATCTATGCATTAATATAAACCCAAAAGGACAAACGAAATTTTAATTTGGAAACTTACAAGAAAATCTTCAAAAATATAAATTTCGACACGAACCGGATAACCCAAACGTTGTTTAAATGAATACCCGAGCACTAGAATCAACCCAATATATCACCAACTTCATGTTTCTTGATTAAAGTTGAAAAACTATTATGTTTGTGTGTGTGCTTTATTCGAACGCATAGAGGGAGAGAAAGAGAGAAGATATTTTTGTGAAAATGAACTATGTGTTTTTCAAAATGAGGATAAGGATCTTTTAAGTGTACCAACCATTGACACACTTGCTAAAATCTTGTCTTGATGTCTCCTATGAGAATAGAACCGGCCATGGGTATCCTATGGGGCTCGGGGTGTCGTTTTTGTGTCGGGATCACTTAAAATCTCGTAAAACTTAACCGTAAATTATTCCCCAAAGTTAATTAGCATTTTTATTCACTTTAAAAATACTTTTTCATTAACATAGAGTATTTACACGGCATATTTACACTTTAAACCCTTCAAAACTCATTTGGACATTAACGGACGTGTAGGGACTCGTTTTTCGGCATTTTCTCAAAATTCACAGGTCAACCACCCGGAATGCAAATAACACAATAATAACCTCTAAAAATGACTATTATTCACAATAAACATAAATTACCACAATTCTCAACAAAATCACCACCGTCAACACGGTATAATATATGAATAAACTGGCAAACGTCAAATAGTCAAAGGCTAAAAATGAAATATTCAGAACACAAAAGGGGCAAAGGTTACACATCTTAATATTGTAAATCAATCTTTGATATGCTTATTGCATTTGTAGTTGAGCTTCTTTGTTGATTAGCATAATCTCATTATGTGTGTTATTTATTAGTGTTCATGCATATGCGTCAATTGATATTATGGAAGATCCCCTGCACTAAGTTGAGAAATTGTTTTTGCATTGCATATATATATAAATCACTATGTTTACAAATATTATATCAACATTTTATAAATCCTATAATTTATGTTAACCCACTTAAGATTGAGAGCTAAACAAGTTTGTCAAATCTTTTGAATAATATTGTATTGCACGATTATTGTGATACTACTTTAACTGATAAAATGTGTCACCACTATATATTCAACACTTCTATTTTATCAAAGTCTCAACAAAGTCTCTAGATCATAATATCAAGAAAAGCAAGATTTGGGTTTTCTTGAGAAATCAAGGGTTTTCTTAAGTACAAGCTTGGGTTTTAAGGCTAAACACGGGTTTAGCATTCATTTATCATCTCATACATCATAAGGTCTATTTTAAACCTTTATGTTTTCATTTTATGAGTTTTTATGTATATAATGTGCTATATAGTGAAATCACCTCACTAGGATTATCTTTTGACATGAAATATATAATTTTTCTTGTGATTTATGATTTTGTGCACTTTCTCACATGTTATGATGTTGGTATTATCATGAAAGAAAGAAACATATAGTCTTGTACAATCTCGGTTTAAGTATAAAAAGTTATTGTATACTTGTAATTTAAAGTTAGGTAAGAAAGGTTTCTGATTCTATGTAAAGTTAAATAACTTGTGATCTTGATGATCCTTGGACAATTATGAATCTTATGGACTTTATTATATGTATTAAACATATGATATATATAATTATAAATAAGACTGGTGTAAATAGTGGAGGTTGTAAAAAGTATATAATACATGTTATATAAATAAGTTATATTAAAAGGATCATTTAGGATCAGTAGGTTTTACGAATTCTAAACAAAGGATTTATGTTTTATTAAAATAATAACATTTCACGCGATTCCTGAAAAGGTAAGAAACTTGTTAAACGGATTAATAACGAAAAAGGTTCGTTAATAAACGTAGTTATCGTTATTTAAACGGAGTTTATAAAAAATAATTGTTTATAAAATTTATATCAAACGCTAGTTTAGTATTTTTAAATAAATAATACAATTGTTGTTGATTCCAAGATGATAAGAATCGTAATTTTTCAATAAGAATAACGAATGAGTTATATATTTCGCGAGATTTACGACAAATTAAATCTTTGATAAAACTATTTTATAAAGTTATATTCTATGACAGAAAGATTATATTTTGTAAACGATCATAAAATTAGTAGATCTTTCAAAATGAGAACGTCTCAACGAATCATAGAAAAAAACAGAGCTATAACGAATAAAATACGACATTTATGGGTTTTATGACGGGACGAATACGATGTAATAAATAGTCACGTATGATGAGATCAGTATAAAGTTTCTGTTCAAGATGAGTCAAAATATCAAAAATGTCAAATTTTGATAAATCGTCTAATACGAAAAGTATGGGCATAAGAAACGTCAAATCGGGCTTAAAAACGCAAAAGTTATGCTAGATTTTTTAAAACGGAAATTATAAACGTTTTTACTTATTAAGTAATTTACCTCAAAACCATTAGTGGTGATTTGAACTTTATAGAATTTATATGTGGTTATCAAGACTATATTACTGGGAGTTTCTTAATGAGGCCTCTTTCGGATGGTGTGTCGACGAGTGTTGGATTTAGATTTAAGTGTCCTAACTCTCGAACTAGTCTGTCAATTACCTCTTAGATTATGATAGCCCGAACGTAGTACGATATGTAACAACTATAAGATTATAGTCAGAAGTCATTGGTACTTATTCGACCTATGATAATTTAGGTTGTCATCGATCTTTTTACAGTACGCATTATCTGCGATATTTTTAGGATTATCAGAACTCAGGTGAGTTCATAGCCCCTCACATTTTTACGATTTCAATGATTTATAATTTATGGGGTGGAAACATGCTTGGTTTTATAATTGGGCAAGTATTGATTACATGTTGCCTAAGTAGCGATAAGCCCAAGTTTTAGCCCATTATCATGAAGTCAAGTGCATAGATGTAGTTGGGAATTTACATTAGGGGTGAGCGCGAATGTTATTTAATAGTACTAGTCTCGGGAACGACCTCCCCGTTCGGGTGACTAGCTATCACGTGAACGACACGTTATAGTCATGTACGAATTTGGGGAAATGTTTTCGGGTTGGAAATCTATTCGGGCAGAATTGCAAATATAGTTAATTGCAAGAAAGATCGTCGAGCTTCAGTGTCATGAGCTAGTGAAATGTAATCTGTTTTAGTGATATCTGCATGTGATTGCATTATCCTAAAAAGTCATTGCGGTCCTGCATTTTTTGATTTTATCAAAACCTATGAATTCACAAACATTTGTTGACGTTTTAGCAATGTGTTTCAGTAGATCACTAGGCATGGGATGTCAGGGATGCAATCTGGGTATACATTTTGGATTGCACGCGTTAAAGAATTAGGTGACATCTATTTTGGAAACGTATTGTCAACTTTTGTGTAATATTCGACAATGACCAAGTAAAGCTATATGCTGTTGTATTAAGTCTTTCAATTAAATTCAATGTATCAGTTTTAAAACGACTTTTTGTGTCGTTCTTATATATCTTGTGCTATTGATCTTGAAAAATTCGGTTAAAAAAAAACAAAAACAAACAATCACTTTTGGCTCTTGATACCAATTGTAGGTCTTTAGATCATTCGATTAACACAAGAACACACAAGATTAGACTTTAAATTGGCTTGTATTAAAGAAAAACAAAGAACAATGGTGTGGCAACAAAACACACAAAAAAGAAACTCTAAATATCTAAGTTGCTTTATTGTCTCACCTCAAAAAATGAAGAAAAGAAATGGCTTTATATAGCCTTACAATGAGGCCTTTGGGCTTTGATGGGCTTTTTCATTAATGGCCCGTTTACATAAGATTACACGCTTAAACGAGCTAGACTTTTGTCTTGTATCTTCGAGTGACCGAAGCTTCTTTGTTCGGATCCATTTATGTGATCCTAACATCAAAGGACTAAAAATAAAATATTCAGAACACAAAAAGGGGCAAATGTTACATTTGCGGCGAAGCTATTTGGATTTCATATATGATGTTTTTAAAGTTAATAGGTAAATTAACGGCGTCTTTTGAAAAAAAAATACTTAAAAATATATACGCAATTTGGACATGTTTATCAAACCATACGTATCTCAAAAGCGTTTCAATATTGGGCTCATTTTATTCGTAATTTAGATGCATGCTCGTCGGTATATTTTTTTATTAAAGAAGTCACCATATGTTTGTTAGATATTTGACAAAGAAAGTTTGTTATATAAAATAGTCATAAAAAAGTATAAGGTAATTTAAATAATATAATTTTTTTATAAAATCATACATACGTCAGAAGCATTATAATTTTATGCTCGTTTTGTTCGCAATTCGAATATCTTTTCAGCGGTATAGTTTTTTATGAATGAATCGGTAGATATTTGTTAGATATTTGATAAATAAACTAATAAAGTTTGTTATATAAAAAAGTCATAAATAACTAACAGTTCAAGATAGTTTTCGTAACTTGGTGTACAGTTTGAGGGTAAATTTTGTCTTTTTTACTAGTTGTTCGAGCATGCTTATTTTTTGGCCCTATTGGAATACGTTGTCGTTTCTTCCCTTAAATGATATATATACAAGCATGATAGCCAGCGCGTTGCGGCGGGACTTATTTTTTTGCGAATTGATTACATAATGCAGCTTCATTGTAATCTTAGTATACGTATGTTTTGTTTCAAAATTTTCTAACATGTTCGGTTAAATCGGTTGAACCGAGTGGTCTGGTTTGGTTACGAAAACATAGTAAAACTCATTTGCCTATTGTAAAATAAATGTCATATATTTAATGACTAAAGAATAAGAGATCTATATTCAAACAGGTAATCTCATTTCCTAGTTGCAATACTTTTGTTGACAGAAAAAATTATAGCAATGGCATGCAAGTCTACACCTTACCTAAGTTTGCTTCTTCTACACACAAATCCAACAAATGTATAGAGAACTTCTGAGTAGCAACATAATCAAAACTTGGCTGAACTGACATGCCTATGCTTTTTAATATCCCAATCACAGCAAGTAGAGGTTTTGACGCAATTCTTGCAAATTATTATATGGATTTAAATGCGTTAGCAAACTGTTCAGGGTATCAATATAAGGCGTGTTTCCTAAAGATCAGGCGGCCTATAGTGTAAAGTATTTCAAGTGAGTCGTGATCTTAAGTTATAGAAAACCGCACATGAAAACTGAGAGGGGACATGAATTCAGAGGGTACCCTCAACTGTGGCAGTGGCAATAGTCTAGCTTCCGCCAAAATGTGACAAAATAGAGTGCTGATAGTGACCTCAGACCAATTGGATTTACAGCTTCACAGTTTCCAAATGGGTCATTTAACAACGCATTCTAAAAAGAACAAAATTCCGCTATGGATTCTGTAGCGAAAAGAATAATTACATGGATCAATAGTTGCTCTCATTTTGTATACCTTACAAAAGAAAGGCCTACTTAAAATTACGCTCCTTTAAATTTGAACTTTGTGTTTTGGTAAAATTGCAAAATTTTCATTTCCACAAAAAAAACGAAAAAGTAACCAAATTTTCTTACTGTCGGATGAATGCATATTGTTGCTGCCTTCTCGTCCGTCCGAATGTGGTTGGAAAATAGGGGGCTACCACGACACATGACGTCGGCTTTGGGTTTCTATAAAAAACAAATGTAAAAACGTTAGATGTTATTCAATTTTGAACAAATGTAGTATGTCGGTATGACACTTACGTTGTACGTCATTGTTCTCCGAATGTGGTTGGCGAATAGGGTGCGTTCGCGACACATGACGCCGGCTTTGGGTTTCTATAGAAGACAAATGCAATAAGTGTTAGATGTTATTCAATTTTGAACAAAAATAGTATGCCGGTATGACACTTACGTTGTTCGCCATTGTTTTCGAGTCTGCAATTATAGATACTTGTATAAGTGGCGCCTGCATCAACACATATAGTCAGTTGAATCAACAGCGTTGCGTACACATGAGGATATATTGTAGTCCATAAACCAATGTAATCTTCTTACTCTTGGATGTTGTTGCAGGTTGTTTGTCCGGTTGAAGCTAGCGATTAGGCCGTGCGCGTGGTACATGACGCCGATCTCTAACTTCTATGAAAACGGATCCAAAAGCATTAGATGTCGTTAAAGAGCCAACACATGTAGTACATTCGTATGAAGCTTCCATTGGTGGTTACCTGTCTGTCGTGTATTGTTACATGTATTTGAAACGCCGCTGTCTGGATTAACATACATAGCCTAATCAATCGAAAGTGCTTGCTATACATAAGGATGTAGGAAGGGTGTACGTGGAGACGCTAATACTATGGAAAGTACATACAGGTTATGTGTTGCGGTAGACGTATGACATCTGCAGGAGTGGTACCATGGCAACAGACTCTTGTATGCTGTAAATATCAGATGAAATGGTTCTTCCCTTAGTTTGATGTCGCTGATGAGCAACCTTTTGTATACCACAAAGGCCTAAATGCTGCTCTTTGCTGTTTAAAGCATTTGCTGGACCTGAGTCAACACAACTTTCATTATCAAAATCATGTATCAAAAGCATGTATATATATGAGGGAAAGTAACAACAGCGATCGAAATACATACATGGGGTGCAAGGCGAATGGGTGTAGAAGTCTATGCTAATATCAGATTCAGTAAATACGAACAAATTAGTAGACACAGAAATAAAGAACATGATAGTTGCATGAGTAGATACTTACATGTTGAAGTGTTGAGGTCGTTGCCACCTATATTTGAAACAGGTCTCATTGAAACCGAATGTAAGCCGACATTAACATCATCATGTACATGTTCGTGGTTGGCCAAATCTTCTTTAAGCATAGCGCCAAGGTCTATATAAGATAGAATTGTCCTCGGTCGTGTCAAAATTTTGTTTTTTAGAAGCATCCATCGAATGGTAACAACTATCAGTCTTACTTAGACACAGCGTAACATCAATGGCTCATTCTCATTTGAATGCCTTAATTTCAAATTCCAAGCTAATTAAATGGCAACAGTTGTTTAGTAACTTGGTTTATTCAAGTGCAATAAATGAATATTATGTGTGAACTTGAGTGTTGCATATATAGAAATCACTATGCTTTCGGAGCACTGATAGCCACACATATGAAGAAGGTTTCTAACACTATAAAAGGCAGACATAAGTGGAGATGTATCTGGAACAATCAAAGCAATCCTTCAGTTGAAGCCACTCGTTGAGCACCAGATTTGGCTATGAAATTCTCATCAGTGTAAGTAAGATCAGACAGTAAGTAAAGTACCTAAACGCAAATACCAAATACAGAAGTTTAATACCTTTTGATATATATATACAAATTTTATCGGCCTTCCCATTTGGACCATAAGACATGAAATACTCAGGTCGACCACATTATAAGCAACTGGGAAAAAAAATCCCCTCTAGGCTATACTATCAGGATATCCTAGCTAACGGATGACCCAAGAACCATGTAAATAATTTTTCACAAAGGCATGTTTTCAATAACCAAAACTATTACCTGAATGGACACGGCTCTACACCCTGGCTTTTTAAATCCAGCCTAAGCTGCTACTATGTACCTGCACGTAGACACTTGACTTCTCAAACACAACACATATGCAAATACCAAAAAAGCATACATATCAGAACACATTTTATAGATGAAGAGAATTTGCCAAACTATGTATATGATGTCAGAGCTCTTTCCTAATTATTCGCAACAAATATTACACTTGTGTGACCATGGAGCCTAATATAATACGTGGAAAGAATTCGACATCAGTCAATTTAAATTCAATAACTCAACATATTTTCAACTCACTTCAACTAAACTTCACTTGATTCAAACTAATTAAACTTATAAAAAATGAGTACTTACGATCTTTACGGCAAGGATTTCGAAAGTATCAACGTCAGTCGCTGCACAATAATAATAAAAATATAAATACTTCAATTAATTAAAATTCAATTTATATAAAACATAAAGATTGAGACCTAGATGAACTTCAACAAAGGATCCACTACCGTATGATGACCTTCTGCAACGACATATAAATGTATCAGTATAAACCTAAATCTAAGAACCAATACATAAATCCTAAAAAATCCGAACCTTTGTAGAAAATTAAAAATTAATAAAAGAAAGAAACTAACTTACTTTTTTAGAAGATCAACATCGTAACCTTCGTGGGAAAAAAGGAAGAAGATGAATCAGGTGATAGACCACGGCGGAAGGTTCGCCGGAGAAGTAGACAAACTGGGTCTGTGGCATGTGTGTGTTTTTTGGAAGCCTCCGGATCATTGTGTGTGTTTTCCAATAATATTGTCTCATAGTGTCAGTATAGGGAAAACAATTGGGGTTTTTTTTTTCTGTAGCCCAAAATTATAGGCCATGAACGTTACTGTGGGCCGTGGAAGGTAGTCCAAGCGGGAAAAGGGAAACCCATTGTCAAAACAAAGTAATTACTAATATACACATTAGGCGTCAAATCCACGGTCACTTGCTACAGTAACGGGCTCCCATTTTAAGTTGGCCTGATTTTAGATTATTTTTTTTTTTAAAATTATTTTGTTTTTTTTTTTTAAATTTGTATGCACAAAGTAGGAGTGAAAAAAAAATATTACAAAAGTTCCGATTTATTCAGATAAAAAAATACCCGCGGAAACATCTTCGATACCTAATAACTTTAAAATAATCGATATGGTCACAAACGTACAACCCATTATATTAAAAAAAACATATAGCAAAAAAAAAAAACACTTTAAACATGAGGCCCAACACATAAGCCATATAAAAAAAATTATTACTAATATACACATTTGTCCGAAAAAAAAAAAAAGCTGACAAACTAGCCTAAAATTCGCATAAAATGTGGCCCAAAATCTGGCCCAAAGTAAAAAAAAAAATACAAAACGGTCCCTCAACTTTTAACTATTTACGATTTTCTTACACAAAAAATCCCGTAAAAAAATTAACAAAAAAAAACACGTCAAGTTTTTATTGTTCACAACTTTTTTACATTCATCGGCCCAAAAAAAAGATATCGAACCGTCCCAAAAAAAGAAAATATTGGGGAAAAAATTAGCCCGTCCCAACGCAAAAAAAAATTCCCGAATCATACAAAAAAAGGAAATATCCGGGAAAAAATTAGCCAAAAAAAAACCCAAAAATAGCCTAAAATCTGGCCAAAGTAAAAAAAATATAGAAAACGGACCATCACCTTTAAACTATTTACGATTTTCTTACACAAAAATTCCCGTAAAAAATTTACAAAACTGTCCCAAAAAAAAATATATTCGGGAAAAAATTAGCCCGTCCCAACGCAAATTTTTTTCCCCGAATCATACAAAAAAAGAAAATATTAAAAATTAGCCCCTCCATAACGCATCGCCAAAAAAAAACACCCCGAAACGTAAAAAAAAATATTCGGGAAAAAATTAGCCCCGCCGCAACGCGCGGGTTCTTTTGCTTGTTTTAACTAGAGGTGAACAAAAAAACCAGTTTTACAAATCGGAACCGGTTTGAAACCGGAAAACCGAACCGGTCAACACCAGGTTTGACCAAACAGGTTTCGGTTTGAGGCCAAACCGGCAGTTTGGAACCGGTTTAGGGTTTTCGAGCTTCCACCGGTTTGTATATCGTGTTTTCGAACCGGTTTCCAAAAACCGGTTTCAACCCGAACAGTTTTTTTTTTAATTTAGCTTTTTTATTGTGAGATGTCCCGTGAATGAGAGTTTTCGATAGAGATGCGGTCAACGAGCTAAACTTCGGCAAGAAATTTATTTTTCGGAAACAAATTCATTTTGCGGCAACAAAATTTATTTTGCGGCAACAAATTTCTGTGGCGGATTTGGCTTAAATTCGCATGGTCACTCAGAAACGACCCAACGGGCAAGGCGAGTCGTGAGCTGTGTCACTTTTTGGCCTTTCGGGGTCGTTTCGGGCCTCAAAAGAGCGTTTTCTGTTTTATAAGTATGTTTTTAGGTAAAAGGAAGTATACATCATTTCTTCCCATGTCCTCCTCATACTCTTTTTGACAAATCTTGTACTGTACCAATGCTTATCTCTATCTTGTACCCATGCTTATCTTTATGACAGTTTTTTGGATCTTGTCCCCCCACATGCTTATCTTTATGGCATTTTTTTGGATCTTGTCCACCCACATACTTATCTTCACAGTCTTTGTGCTATTTTATTTCATTATAAATAGAGAAGTTGTGTTTCAATGTTAATCACAACTCAAAAATCACAATCCTAAGCATAAAACTCTCCAAAGCAAAACCAAATTTCTTTAGAAGGTTTGTATAATCTTTATTATGCAAAATATGGTAACCCAACTCAATCATCTCAAACAAGTGGTTGGGCTACTTCATCGAAGGCGAGTGGCGGAAATAAGTATAGCCGTTTGCTAAACGGTTTAAAAGCACATACAAAAAAAGGCAAGGACTGATCCTACAATGTCTAGCGAATATGAACGATATGTCGATTCGGATTTTGTCACACATCTTCATCCTAAAGAGTTTGCAAGTTTTAATGTCTTAGGTTTTTGGAAAGAAAAGAAAACAATGTTTCCCGTTCTATCCCGCATGGCCATGGATATAATAAGTGTACAAGCTTCTTCGGTAGCTTCTGAATCCGCATTTTCAACAAGTGGAAGGGTGTTGTCAATCCGAAGAACAAGACTTACTCCGGCGTCTTTAGGGATGTGCATGTGTTTGAAGGATCACTTGGACGCTAAAGAGCGTAAACAAGACAAATGCCCTCTTGAAACACCCTTAGACTTTGAAGAAGGTGTCTTTGATGACGAGGTGCAACAAAATGAAGCCATTCCACTATCCGATGAAGAAATTGCACTAGATGCTAGCAGCGAAGGCACTATGTCTCCGGGAGGACCACGGTATGATTATATGCTGAGCAGCGAAGCCGAAGATGATTACTAATTTTTGATTAGTATGTTGTATTTTTAATTTCCTTGCATTGTGTTGTATTTCCTTTCCAATGTATTTCATTTCTGATGTATTAGGGTTTTTATATTAAATAAAAGTTGAAGTTTATTCCGTTTATAGCGTACAAAACCACGAGAAAAAAAACGGTCAAAACCGGTTTGGGTGGTTAACCGGTTCCAAACCGGTGGGACCGGTTAGACAAAAACCGCACCCCAAACCGGTTTCAAACCGGAACCGGTTTTCCCCAAACCGGTTTCGACTGGTTCGTTGACCGAAACAGGTTCCTGTTTGACTGAAATCGAACCGAACTGGTTAACCGGTTTGCGCACGTCTAATTTTAACCGACCTTTAGTATATGTATATAATTAATAGGTTACCATAATTATTGGGTTGGGCTTATGTTATGTTGCTTGAACATTTTTGGACTTCAACAAGCATTATTGCTCGCGCGTTGCTGCGGGGCGTTATTTTTTTTATTTTTTTCTTAGTGTAGGGCGGTTTTTGATTGCATAAGATCTGAACCTTCCGTGGTTGTGGCGCGGCTTGTTTTTGTGTGATTTTTGATTACATAGCCCGCGCGTTTTCGCGAATCTGTTTCAAATGAATATTGAGTGGAAGTCTGTCCATGCGTTGCGGCGGGGCTGATTTGTATGCAACACACATTTTTTTTCACTAGCCATTTTTTTTAACAATCACGGAATATTAAACTTCAACATTTTCTATAAAATCGTATGTATGTCAGAAGCATTGCAATATTGGGCTCGTTTTGTTCGCAATTCGAAGATCTTTCCGGGGTAATTTTTTTTATCTGAATGAATAGATATATATGTGTTATATATTTGATAAATTAAGTTTATTATAAAAAAAGTCGTAAATAGTTAAAAGTTGAGGGTACGTTTTGTAAATTATTTTTTATTTATTTATATTAAACTTCAACATTTTTTATAAAAGCGTGCGTATGTCGGAAACATTGCAATATTAAGCTCGTTTTGTTCACAATTCGAAAATCTTTTCGCGGGTATTTTTTGATCTGAATGAGTCGGTAGATATGTGGTATGTATTTGATAAATAAAGTTTATTATATAAAAAAGTTGTGGAAATCGTAGAGGGGGGGGGGTGAATACGTTTCCATTAAAAATCTTAAAATGTTTCATATCAAATTACCGATCAAGCGTGATACAATATGATGAGTGTCCATACAAGTTATATACACATATTAATACATCGATTTACAACAATACAACCCAACACACAATATTCACATTTATTCAAGACATAATTAAGACTATATAATCAACACATCACACAATTGCAAGTATAAATATAAAGCGATAAATGCGAGTATAAATGTAAAGAGATAAGTGAAAGGAAATGCAAACCGAACACGATGATTTATAGTGGTTCGGTCACGAAGCACCTCTTCGCCCTATTCCACTCCCCTTGTACCCAACTCGAGAGTTTCTTCACTGGTCAACAAGCTCCCTTAAGG
Source organism: Tanacetum coccineum (assembly GCA_026074375.1). Taxonomy (NCBI): domain Eukaryota; kingdom Viridiplantae; phylum Streptophyta; class Magnoliopsida; order Asterales; family Asteraceae; genus Tanacetum; species Tanacetum coccineum. Next base: position 27,299 of record BQNB010032495.1, on the reverse strand, counting down.
CGGAGAAAACCGTACACAACGTTGCTTATATCAATTTCCGACACTAAGCTAAATGTCGAGAATCGTAGCTAGAACCAATCTATCACGACTTCACAACTTCTTCACTACTTTCACGACTTCACAACACAACTTCACAACTACACAACTTCTTTTCACCACACAACTTCACTTCACTTCGCGACTTTACTTCACTTCACGACTTCACTACCCTTCACAACTTTTCTATACCTCACTTCACAACTTTACTTCAACTAGACACTACTTTGATCACACCGATCTATCTAAACTTCCTATGATCACCACGATCTAACAACTATACACACCTTGATCATCATGATCTAACTATTACACAAGTTTCGAATACATGGACTCGATCTATACATTGTGAATGTAAGACATGTCACGAATGCACTAACTAACCTACATAACTTCGTATCTTAATGATAACGAAAGTTCTTCTCTTGCACTTGAATGGATGGATGATTGGATCACATTTTAAAAAAACTTATAATAAGTTAAGTGATCAAAGGAAAGGGTTTTGAGGAGATTTTAGATCTTGAGAAAACTGTGTGCAATAGGTGAGAAAATCTGTGGAACAGTCACTATTTATAGGAAAAAATATCAAATTTTTTATTTGGGCGGTTTCCTATACAAGGCGCTCCCCTTAATTATGCTGGTCCCTTAATTAATTAAGGGGGCCGCCCATTTTTCAGACGCTCCCTTTTTTGTCCTTTTGTGGGGAAGGTTTTTCTGAAACTTTCTAGCCGTTTTTTGGTAGAAAATTTGAATTCAAAATATTTATTTTGAATAAGACTTTCTGATAAATACAAAAATGGTTTGTATGTGATTTTTAAAAAGTTTGTCCCATTTTATAAAAAATATAAGTTTTGGAAAAATAAAAAAATTTCTTTGATCATTCATAAATTAAAGTAAAATTGTTTGTTCATACCTTTAGTGATTATCCGTCTGGGTGTGAACTTAAATTTGTTGGTTGAAGAAAACTTGAGAGTCGAAGATGTTGACGTATGAATTGATGATTTGTGATACGAGTTCTTCACAACTTCACAACTTTACTTCACCACACTACTTATATCACAACTATCTAACACTACTTGGTAAGATCATCACGATCTAACTACAATACACACCATGATCACGCAATTACACAAGTTTGGAATACATAGACTCGATCTATACATTGTGAATGTAAAACATGCCACAAATGCCCTAACTAGCCTACATAACTTCGCATCTTAATGATAACTCCTAGACGAGACTTTCACTACACTTCAACTCTTCAATCAAAAAGGTGAGCTTGCATCATCCTAAGTGAAGTCTTGATTCTATCAATCCCTTATAAATAATGGCATCCCTTGAATATTGACTCAAGCGGATCCATGGATCAAATTAGTTGCAAAATCTTAACCTACATCAATGGTTAGTTTCGTGCAACAAAAAAATATATATAGGGATGAAATACACATATCAAGAAATGTGTAGATATCTTAAACGGTTGCAAACGTAATGGCTTGGACATTTGCAAATTGAGTAACAGAAAAGTGCTACAAAACAAAGTTAGTAGAAAAATGCACACATACACACACACACACACACACATATATATATATATATATATATATATATATGTATATATATATATGTATGTATATATATATATATATATATATATATATATGTATAATATATATAATAATGATGATAGATATATATGCAAGACATTTAGTGGGGAACAAATCATGTATGTTTTAGGAATATGCACTCTAAAGTGTGGCACTAAAGACAACAACCTAAATATAGAAAAATGATAAATGCTTAAGACATGGAAATGTTTAGGAACTAATGATAAGATTCGACTTACACATGCCTTAAGGGCTAAGACTCGATCAACACGTTCCTTGTGGTATCATCATCTAACCAAGATAATGATGTGGATTTAAATAGACTAATGGTTGTATTGAGAGATTCCTAAATCCTTAAGGTTTCTTTGTTAGCATTACGTATGCTTTTCATTTTGGGGATGAATAGGATAAACATTATCGTAAGACTTTAGGTCGAACTAAATGTTGATGATAAGGATGATTTGTTGAGGAAACATAAATGAGGAAGGATGAGAAATGGAAAGGGAAGGTGTTGACTATAGGTTTGTTGGGTGTTTGGTAGGTTTGGAGAGTAAGGTGATGAGGGAATGTTGTTTTGTTGTTGGGAGAGATGGAGGTGGTGTGTGTTGAATTTGGTTGTCACTTTGAGGTGGAGATTGAGTGTGAGTAACATATGAATTGATGGGTGAGATGGGAAATGGAGGATGTGAGGCAACTTGTGGTGATGTGGGAGTGTCCTTAATGTAAGGGTTTGGTAATTCTTGATTGGGGTGATTATTTTCTTGAGATGATTGTTAATGTTGAATGAAAAAGGGGAAAAATGTGAAAAATGGTGATGTTAATGATGATGCGAGAATGAGGGTAGTATTTATAGTAGAGTGTGTAGTCAATGGGTGAAGATGAAGTGCCTTTGGTTGATGGTGTTTTGAAAGGTGCATTAGGAACACTTGGTGATGATAGTTGAAGTTTGGGTGATGGGGTTTTGGTGTCTTCATTTGTTAAATCAATGAAGAGTTGCTTTGGTAGTATGATTGTGAAAATGAGTGAAATTAACCTTCATGGTAAAACCAATGTGATGGATTCAACAACACTTGAAGCTTGAATATCTTCTTTGTGTTCTTCACTTGCTAGAAGTGGAAATGATTTGGTAGTTCTTTCATGGTGGTGACATTGGATGAAAAAAGGTAAAAGTCGCGACAATGTGACGACTCGATAACACTTGAAGCTTGAATGTCTTCATTGTGTTCTTCAGTAGTATAAAGTGATATGATCATTTCATTACAAAATTCAACTTGACTTTTGACAACATAGCACACATGCAGGATGAGTGTCAGGGAAATGAGATGAGAACACATTTATTGCGACATTTTGACAACATAGGCACACATGCTTATGATTGTCGGGATATGAGGGTGAGATGCCTTTCATTACGAAATTCACTTTGGTGGTTTGGGATGCACTAGAACTAGTTATGAGGTTTGAGTGTATGGTAGAAGTTATAGGTGAACGAGTGTGTTATCCCTTCCCATTAAATTCGTGCTCATCCAGACATAAATTGAGGAATAAAAAGAATAAATGAAGAAGAATAGAGACGCAAGCGATGAGCTTGACAATGTCAAGACAAATGATGGTTAGCATACAACGAACTTCATCCACGAAGTTATGTAGCTCTTCTCGAGCATTGTGAATGTTCATAGAACAATCATACTACGAGGTATGAGGTTATCTTAAAGGTAGTAGCAGAAAAGGTGGACGGAAGGTATTAACCATCTATTTTATAATAGAGGCATGATTAAGGTTTTTGTGAAACAAATTTGACATGAACAATGAGTGATATTTTAATTGCATTTCGCTAATTAAAAATACTTAAACATTTCGGACGAAATATTTAAGTTGTCAAACCTACTTAGAGGTGTATTAGATTTTTATCTAACCTTACCTTGACGAAAGAGTAGATCATTTTGAAAAGAACGAGATGATGATTAAGGGAATGTGTGAGTGGAGACTCTAAGAAACTTAAGACCATTTAGAGACTATTATGACCTATCGGATTGTGATACTAAGGTTCGCATGTAATAAAGGTATAAATTCTAGTGTCAATAAATCTATACCTATAAGCATAAGACATATAGGCATGCGAGTTTATCTAAGCATGCATCCACACAATAATCAATAAGATTAATGTGTAAAACTATATGACATTAAACGTTAATTGAGATAGGCATATCTAATTCGTTATGCATCAAATCAATATAGTGTAAATGCACATTTAACACGTAAGTCATGTAAAATGACGTATACAAAACATATTAGCATTTAGCATTTAGGAGCATGTTTCATTTTAGATAAGCTAAGAGATAGATCTACTAGAATTCTAGAATAAGATGAACCTTCTTTATAATAGACATGTATATTAATAGCTAAGGCCAAATTAAACATTTGAGCATCAAGATAATCAAGAAGACATATAATTGCATTGTGTTTGGATTGACTAAGAAAAGGCCTAATTTCTAAATGCTTATTGTGCACTCCTAATGATATACAAACTCCATCGATGTATACTATCCTTAGGCATATTTAGGAAGAGCCATTTAATCAAGTTAGAGAATGAGTATGAGACTATCACTAGTGGTGCTCAATTCAGGCTAAACACGACCATTTTTATGGGTTATACACCGAACCCAACTTCACTCACCTTGGAAGCAATTCAACCGTTAGGTCAAATTGAATTTCTAGTGCAATAGATTCTCCAGTAGTCATTCTCATGTAGACCAAAATAGAATCTTAATTAGCCTAAAGAAGTGTAGCAAAGATAAAAATTTATTATCTTTTCAAAGAGGACCTAATTGACTCAACTAATCATACTTTAATTCCGGTTCGCATAATCCTAATCAAGATGGTGGAATTCTATATAAGCGTAAGCAATTTGTTTTAAACTTTTTGTTCAAGATTATAAGTTGATTAATTTCGATACATATTGCTTGAATTTAATGGAATGTCTTATATTTAGTCATCTTACATGGTGATAGTTTCACATGTGATATTTTAACGAGTTTGGTTTTTTTAGAAATGACACATTAAGCATGCATATGCATGTAAATTTCTTGAATAATTTCGGACTAAACATCCAATTTTGTCAATCCTATTTCATTATGTATTTCATGCAATTGTATTTAAACATATTAACTAATGATTTGGAACACAACTACTAGGGACCAAGTAGCCTCAATATAGCATTATCAATACAAGTGTTATTTATGAACCAATGCATATGTCGATTTCATCTACAACGGATTCAATTATTTTCATACCAATCTATGTGCTTGATATATAGATTCAAAGACAATATCTTTTATTTATAATTTGATATACCATGAAACTAAACAAATAAGAATCCATTTCTTGTCCCATACTCAAAAAACTTGTCAATTGGATTCGATAAATATATCAACCATAATTTGAATAATGAATTGAATATTCTTGAAATCTTTCTTTTGACCCCACGAACACTCATTTAATAAGAAAATAGATAAATAATTAAATATGTGTATCCATTAATCAAGATATTAAAATTTACTTGTGCAAAAACTATTTGTTTGTTATGTATAATCTACATAGTTTTTTGATACATTTTATGATATGATTTTCTAACCATTTTTATACAACACACATTTTTTGTAAAATACTATATGTTTAAAAAAATATAATTATGTCTATGTTAAAACCATGCAAGCACAAGCATTCTATTTTTCTTAGTTATTGATGTATTAATACAATATTTTCTTTTGTTTGACCAACCCAAGGTCAAACCAAGCAAGTTGTTAAAAATATTTAAACGTATTGTTGAAAATAGATTAAATCGTTAGAAATATTTAGGTGACCTATTTTATACAACATTAATAATATACTTGACATTAATTGAACTCTTTATTCCTAAACATATTCTATACCGAAAAGATTTACAAGATTTTATTGTAACAATTGTAATTAAGTGATCATGCCTATAAGACAACGTCAAGAATACAATTTTACAATCTTAATGCAACAAATCTAGCATAAGTTCTAGTTATTCATAATCCGAAAAATTAGCTACAAACGAATAGTGTACATGGCACATGTGCTTAGATATTCAATTAGCTTAATTACAAGTAGCAACGATCATTTAATGATTTTTATTAACTTAAGATATAAAGAAGTGCACATACTCACATAGCATACAACATAAACTACTTTCGTAGTTTTGTGTATTAGATTCAAACAATGTTACTATAATCGGTTTTGATTTGAAGACAAATTAATATTTGTTCTCCCTATTTTTTTTTCAAAAATCAAGTTTAATATTTTTAAAAAGTTAATTACACCATTTTTCAAAGATATACCGACTAGAAATGTCCGACTCGAAAGGAAAAGACAAAATACAAGTTTTATGTTAAAACGAGACTCAACGTTTTAGACAAAAGTATATTTTGCCTTTCTACTAAATAAAGTTGAAATAAATACTTGAAAGTATTTTTATATGAAAATAGAACCCATTGGGACTTCTAAATGGCGGGTTGCACGACTTCTACGGAACTTAAGGTAGATTTTTATAATATTTTTACAAATTTCTGAAAAACTGCCGAATCAGACAGGTGGTCCCCTTAAAATTAAGGGGGCCGCCCAGGAATTAAGGGGGCCGCCCACCTGATACTCAGAATTTCAATTTTTGTAAAAAATTATTTTCTGACTTTGCGGAAAGGTGTACAACTTTCTGAATTTGATACCGAAGATATAACACTTATTTTAAGCATCATTTTTATCTCGAGCTAGTATCATTAGTGTATATAAGATCAAAACTAATACAAGTTAATCAACAAGACACTTTTCATATTTAATCCCCCTTAATGGGTAATTTGATACATGGATCGTACTCAATTTTTAAAACCATTTGTTTTGAAAATTAGAGCGACGTGGCTCTGATACCAATTGTGGAAATCGTAGAGGGGGTGAATACGTTTCCATTAAAAATCTTAAAATGTTTCGTATCAAATTACCGATCAAGCGTGATACAATATGATGAGTATCAGGACAAGTTATATACACATATTAATACATCAATTTACAACAATACAACCCCAACACACAATATTCACATTTATTCAAGACATAATTAAGACTATATAATCAACACATCACATAATTGCAAGTATAAATATAAAGCGATAAAGCGATTATAATGTAAAGAGATAAGTGAAAGGAAATGCAAACCGGACACGATGATTTATAGTGGTTCGGTCACGAAGCACCTCTTCGCCCTACTCCACTCCCCGAGTACCCAACTCGAGAGTTTCTTCACTAGTCAACAAGCTCCCTTAAGGCGGAGAAAACCGTACACAACGTTGCTTATATCAATTTCTGACACTAAGCTAAATGTCGAGTTCTAATCTTAGCTAGAACCAATCTATCACAACACAACTTCACGACTTCACAACTTCACGACTACTTCACAACTTCACTACACAACTTAGCTTCACACCTTGATCACAACTACACAACTTCTTCACATCTTCACAACTTCTTCACACCTTCACAACTTCACAACTCCACACCTTCACAACTTCTCCTCACCACACTACTTATGTCACAACTAAATCTAACACTACTAGAGAAAAACCACCAAGATCCAAACTACAAAACACACCATGATCACCAATCCAAGCAATTATACAAGTTTGTAATACATGACTCGATCTATGCATTATAATGTAAGACATGTTAACGATGCCCTAAAATATCCCCCCCCCCCCCCCCCCCCCCCCCGCCTACATAACTTCGTATCTTAATGATAACGAAAGTTCTTCTCTTGCACTTCAATGGATGGATGATTGGATCACATTTTAAACAAACTTATAATAAGTTAAGTGATCAAAGGAAAGGGTTTGAAAGGAGGTTTTAGATCTGAGAAAACTTTGTGCAAAGAGGTGAGAAAAATATTAGGGAATAGTCCAGTATTTATAGGACAAAAAGGAGGAGCGGGGTCTATGGCCGGCCCCCTTAAATAGGGTGCCGGTCCCCTTAATTTTAAGGGGGCCGCCCCTTATTCAGACGCTCCCTTTTTGTCCTATTTAGGGGAGGTGTTTACTGGACCATTTCTAGCCGTTTTAGGTCCGAAATTTTGAAATTTAAAATGTTTATTATGAATAAAACATTTCTTTTAAATGTAAAAAATGTTTTGTGATGTTTATAAAAAGTTTACAACATTTATAAATGTTTCCTTTGATCATAAAATGCATCAAGCATTTGTTTATTCATACATTTGAGTGATATAAGTTTGAAATGAATATTAACCACTAATTACTTGTTTATGTTTTAATTTTTCATCGAATGTTTTTATATTTTGTGATTATCAAAATGTAAGGATGTGAAAAATATTCATAATGTTTTTAGGCATTATTTCTATCAATAATCTTCCCCTTTTTGATGATTACAAAATTTAAACTCATTAAATGTAAAATTATTTTTAAAAAAGTATTTAGTGAGTTTTATATCATTTCTCCCAATCAAAAAGGCATCGTCGAGAATTGCAAGTAAAATCAACGGAATAAGTGCTCCCCCTTGATGTGTGCTCCCCCTCGTTCGAGGACACCAAGGAATCGAGCTATGGTTTCTTGGCTACAAAATGGGTTAGAACAATACAAATATTTCTAACATGTAGCAAGAAAGAAAAATGTGGCATACAACCAACAATGATCATTCATTAAAGTAGTGTGTGAAACACACTCATGCATACATAAGGAAAATAACATGCTAACATATATGAAATTAAAAGTACAAAAGTCCTATAACTAGTAAAGCTCCATAGGACTTGCATGCAAAATGGTAGAGGATCAATTATTTGAGAGACTAAACATAGAGCATGTTTAGTTTGGGGATGATGGTGGAGGTGGTGTGATGATGATTGGTGGTTGTTAGAGCATGTGTTCAATATATGAAAACATATAGTGAAGTTCCTCACTTAACCTGAAAATGAGGGTTTGGTTGTGGATACAACAAAGGCATGAGTTACCATGTGCTTCAAGGAAATTCCAAGGGATAGGATGTGCAATGATAGGTGGTGAAGGTGATGGGTTCAAGTAACCATTTGGTGAGGGTGATGTTGATGATGTTGGTGATTTAGGTATGTAATCAATTGAAGATGAAGAAGTGTCTTTGGTTGATGGTGTTTTGGAGGGTGCATTAGGAGCACTAGGTGATGAATTTGGAAGTTTGGGTGATGGAGTTTTTGTGTCATCTTGGGTTAAATCCACAAACAATTGTTTTGGTGGAATGATGTTGATTTTTGGTCTCTTGGAGACCTTGGAAATGGAAGCTCTAGTGGAGGCCATGAATGTGTATGGTTGTTGATGATGAGTGAAGGAGATGGTGAATTGGTGTTATGCATTTGGAGGGAATTTATGGGAAGAGATTTGTTTGAAAATGGAATGAATTTGGATAAGTTTAGGGAATTCCAAATGTTGTTCAAGCATTCTGGGTAAAGATAGCTGATACTAGGTAAAAGAAGGCAAAAAGCAGTGAAAAATACTATTTTACTCGTGAAGGGCTAAGGGCGGTCCCCTTAAATAGGGGGTGGTCCCCTTAAAATTAAGGGGGCCGACCCTTATGAATTATGGGGGCCGCCCACTGGTAGTTCCATTTTTTATAGAAAAATGAATTTTTCTCAGAATTTTTGTAAGGGTATTTTTGTTTTGGTGGTTAATTTGCAGCAAGCCCTATAGAGTTTTATAAGCATATTTAATCTTATAACATATAATAAACACATTAAATCATGAAACCAAAATGACATAACTAGTTGATTTAATAAAACAACCAAAGGTTTAAGGCATCATAGCAAATAAGTACCTAAAAGATAACCAACATATAAGTCTTTCCGAATATATCGGATGATCACCACACAAGTTGTTAATAACATACACATAATCAAGTTAAAAATTGTCTTAAACTACATTTAGCCATCTAGTTCACTCTACTCCTATGTCAACATATATATGAATTATATATCTTGATGACTTATACAAGCTAGTTAAGTGTTTATACAAGTGACAAAATTATGGTGGTGGTCATTTCGACTCTAAAAATTGATCCTAAGAACATAACCAAACACCCCTTTATTTTTATAACACATTTTCTATTGATTTGAAAAATATACAATTGGGAATGCATGTTTTGATAGGCAAAGTAATGTTGTTTCAATCATGTTTTTGGCATGAATCAACAATGTATAAGCTTTGTTTTAAGATTAAAAAAATGTTTGTATATTTATACAATTTTTGAACCAAAA
>BQNB010032495.1:0-16279 GCA_026074375.1 Tanacetum coccineum | reverse complement strand
AACATTGACAAAGGTTAGTTGTTGGCTGCTGATATGCAAGATGGAATTGAATTCCAACGTATACATGTCATCCAGAAGCTGAAGTTTACGTCGTTCAGAAGCTGAAGTTCATTCTGAGTGAGTAGTTCAGCAACCCATTAAGATGCTTGGAGTTGTTGATACCTGACCTGAGTTTTGTGGAGTTGTTGTATACATAGATGCTGAAGAAAACAAGCTCATTATGTGAGTTGTTGATTAATGGTGTTAGGAGCAGATGGTTCTTGATAAATGTCCTTTATAATGGTTGCTAAACAAATGACGTTGATACGAGTTGCTGATAGGAGTGTTACATAAGCTGGAGTATTCAAATCTAAGATGATTCTTGAGGGCAATAATCTTTCTAAGGGGAATAGATTGTAACGAGACCATGAAAAAGAGCTGAGTTTTAATATCTCCAAATTCGAAGGACCAAAAGTGCCAATAATCGAATATCAGTTGGTTTGGGCGCCAAATTCTGTTACCGCTTCATCTCAGCCTATAAAAGGCCTTTCTATCTCATTTGTTCATTAGCTATTGATTTGTAAAAGTTCTCTCTCTCAAATTCTTCCCTCAATTATAATGGTTCCAATCATTCAATTCTATCAATAACAATTCAGTTTCGATTCTTGTTCTAAACCCATAGAATCTTAACCGTTTTGTTACCATTGAAGCTGTAATCTACCGTTTCTTAAGTGAAGTCTAGTTTGCATCGTTTCATAACCACTGTCATACCCACCTCATCACCATACCGAATTACCAGCCCCAACCAAAACATCACACCCAAATGGTAAGTTTCGAAATTTTGTATTTTTCTTTTGGTTTATTTCAAGTTGTGTTAATTATGTATGTGTAGGCTGTGTTAATTATGTATCTATGTAGATTTATGTGTAGGATGAGTTAATTTATGTCTTGTTTGGGATTTCATGTCTATTATAAATATGAGCAGATTGATTGAGGTGTTCTATCAATTGATGTATAAAAATAATGTCTCTTGTAGTTAACACTTTGGGGGTGTTTGTTTCGGCTTTTGGCTTATTTGAGTTTCGGCTTATGTTTCATAAGCTCACTTGTTGTGGCTTATTTTGAAACTTTTCAGCTTATATAAGTTCATTGTGTCATAATAAACTTATATAAGCCAAAAAGTTTCAAAATAATCCACAAAAAGTGAGTTATAAAACAAAAGCCTAAAACCAAATAAGCAGTAAGCTGGCTATATAAGCCGAAATATAAAATGAAACTAAACAGGCCTGAGCCCAAGCTTAGCCTAGTTTGGACCACATCAAGTTCAAGCCTGGTTTCTACCTCTGTGTACCTCGACTTCTTTATTATTGAATCACATTTAAATAACGATATTGACTAAATGTGACAACAAATAGTCTCATAGCGAGCCCATGATGAAAAAACTAGGACGTTTTCGTCTTAAAATAGTGAAGTAACTATGAATTTAAGAAGGTTAATCTTATGATAACAACATCTCATCAAACAAATAAGTTCAACTAAGTTTTCATAAGAATTGACAATGAAGTAGTCTACCATACTTATATGTTACTTTATTGTTTAGTCATTGATTGGTCATTCAAGAATATGCAGCATATATTAACTCCTTAAGCATGTCATCTTGGCAATAACATTGCAAGTTTGCAACATGCCCAAATGTTTTTCTTTTCGATATGAAATAACAACCATAAACCATAAGAGTAAATGTAGTAATGGGATATATGGTTATCTGGTTACACGTCTAGTTTTTTTTTTGCTAAACAAATTTATGTAAATTCTTTATTCAAACTTGTTTGGGTAATATGTTAACTTGACCATATTAGGGAGTGACCAGTACTGGTAATTGGAATGTCATTAACCAGGACTTCATCATTTGGCAAACATTTAGTGCAAAATATATGAAACTGTTTACATTTTTTCAGAACACCTGCAAGTTCAAGATGTCATTAAGGAGTATGTTGTTCAGAATCCTATAAGAGTACAGATAGAATCGCAGCTGCATTGCATGACCACTTTTTAGAACTTATATTAACGTAACTGTAACAGAAATATAAGTTGCCAAGCTAGCTTTATACATGTTCTCAAACTAGCTTTATACATGTTTTATAATTTCATGGTACTTGTCTTTTTAGGAACAAGATCAGCCGATGGAACAAGATGAACCCATGGAACAAGATCAACCGATGGAACAAGATGAACCCATGGAACAAGATGAACCCCTTCTACCACAACGAAAAAAAAGAGGACCCAACAAAATGAAGACTAAACCTGTGGAGCCATTTGATGTCGTATTCAACAAGTTTGGCGAAGCTATAAATGACCATCAATGTTGGTTTGCTAATCACATTGGAAACATTACAAGGCTTAGGATTTCTATAACCTATGAGACTTGGCGTCATGTGCCGGAGGAACAGAAAGAAGCATTGTGGTTGAATGTGAAGGTATAACTTTTCTAAGAATTTTACTTACGTACATCAGTAAGTTATTAACAAGTATTAATATGCTAAATTTCTACATCAAACAGGACTTTTTTGATCTTAAAAACAATGATGCTAAAAAAACAACAATCAAACAATGCAACTTAGCGTGGAAGAGATTCAAAACCCGTTTTAAAAGTGATTTTATGGATCAAGATAGATATCCTCCTGATTATGATTACACTATGATAAACAAGACGATATGGGAAACATTCTGTAAGCAGGAAGATACAGATGATAAAAAGGTTCGTTTTACTTTATTATGTATTATAAGAAGCATGATATGATATTGTAATAATGTGTCTAATTTGTTAGTTACCTTTATGTGAAGGAAATGCGCATACTAGGGAGGTTATTTGCCAACCTTCAGAAGAATCATCCACATTTAGGCCGATTAGGGTATCGTGGCCGAAAGAAGGTTAATTGGGATAAAATTGAAATGAATGAAGCACTCAAGAATGAAATCAAAAATATGGATGATCTTCGTACTCAAGAATGGATAACGGCTCGATTGTCAAAACCTGACTCACAAGGGAATATGACATTTTCACCTGATATGGATGACCTTATCAAACGACTGGTAATATTTACATCTATACCTTATTTGATGTCACTGATAATTGTTTAATCAACCAATTGCCCTAAATAGTTCATTAATGAATAGGTAGAGTCAGATAAGAGAAAGTCTCAAGGGCTTTGTGAAGCTGGAATTGACCCGCTAATAGAAGAGTTTGGACCTGAGCATGAGGGGCGTACAAGGGGACTTGGGAATGTTGGTTTTAGAAAAGGCATAGAGAGGTACGTTCAAAAGAAGAAAAGGAAACGTGAAGTAGATGAATCATTACTCACGCATAAGGCAGAAGTAATTCAATTACTAAAGAAAGCTGAAGCTGAAATCAAAGCCACATATGACAAGAAGATTGCTGAGCTCGAATCCAAGCTTCAGTCCAGGCAAAGCAGTTGTGGGTCGACCACAGTAGCTAATCATGAGTTACCAAAAAGTTTTAGCAACCGCCTCGATGAGATAACGGTAATGTGATTTTTAGTATATAACGAGTATATTGGTTGCTGCACTTTGTTGCGAGTTATAAAACCTTTCGTACATCTAACTGAAAAAAGCTATCTAAACCAAAATATTATGCGCACTATATTTTGATGGTCAATATCAGTTTCAGAATTAAATTGACAAACACATCACAAAACAACATGTGTAAAATTTCAGCATGTTGTTTTCTGATGTGATTAACAGCCATAGTGATAGTGCACCGCCCTTGATAATACTTATAATCGCGCACTAAAAAGTTTTTATTGTTTCATGTTTATTAGGAGTCCGCAAAGTGCTATTTGTTTTCACCATACACTAAAGACAAAACTCCGATAGCATGGGGGGTTGTATATCCAATCAGAGACGGTATTATCCATGGAGTTCCCATAATTCCTACATACATGAAGGTGACAGTAGACAAGGTTCTTCCGGCTTATAAAACTGTAAAGCTTCCGGTGCCCGGTGGAGATGAAAGTGTTACTTTATTAGGTCAAGCGATTGGGAGCTTTTTTCAATGGCCTCAATGCAGAATTAGTCGCATGAAGGTACATCAACAAAACTAACTTATCTTTTTGTATATTGTACTTAGTAACATTTTTTCACGTACATCAAATGGAAAATGATAACAGGAGATAACACCAACGTCGAAAAATAAAGATCAACAAATGAAAACAACAACGCCGACAAGTGTGCTTGCCCTTGAAATTGATCTGGTAACACTCAAATCTTTTGATTTATGATGATTTGAAATATTGCGTAATGATACAATATTCAAAAAATATAATGGCTTATTCTTAGGTGGCCGAGAACACAACATCTGCGCCAATACTCCAACAAAAAGATGCATTGAAAAATGCCCAAAAAGCTGTTCAAAAAGCCGATGTTCAAAATGCCGCTGTTCAAAAAGCCGTTGTTTGGCTGTAATAAAACTTGCAAATCAGCTAAAATACAAAAATTAATTGTACAGTCGGTTCAACATAATAATAATGTTTAGGATTTGATTCGTAAAAACCAACACACGTAATGATAAAATAAAATATGATAGAAAATTACCAAACTACCCTTGAGGACAAAGGTAAAAAGGAAAATCTTCACAAATATATATAATATAATACGTATATTAACCGGGAAGTATGATTCCCGGGTCGTTATTCCCCAACGATTTGTGAAATTGAGACCACGTTTGTTGTTCGGACAATGATTTGAATTGGAAACAAAGATTGATTTGATTATCTATTTCTACAAATTAGAAACAATTAAAATAAACAAATGATAACAATTAAGCACGAAAACAAATAACGGGAAATTAAACTTTAACTAAAAATGCAAAACGGGAACCCTAAACGGCAGTTAAAAAAACCTAAATTTCCAAAATTAACCCTAAGATGAAATTTTCTCTTTTAATAGACTCTAATTGACTAAAAAGTAAGTTTAAAGAAAACTAGAACAAAAACGGAATTAAAATGAGCTTAGAAACACGAAAAATGTAAACGGGAACGAATCTCGTTCTTTAAAAAATGAAATTTTGCAATTTTAACCCTACGGAAGTAAAACTAATTTTCCTAGAAACTTTACGATAAAAGAAAATTTTCTAAAAAAGAATTATATTTTTTTGATTATTTTTCTATTTTTTATGATTTTTTAAAGTTTTTAATAAAAGAAACTTTTTATGAAAAGCACTAAATAAGCTAGGAAACAGCTTAAAACATGACAAAAATAATTAACTTTATTTTTTTGTTCTTTTTCTAAATTTAATAAGCTCAAAAACTAAGATAAGCAATCCCTATGACTAATTAAGCTAAATTTAAGCTAAACTTAAACTAATAAGCTAAATTTGACTAGAAAAGAATAAGCAATAAGCTATAAAACTAGACTAAGCACTTAATAAAACTTGAGACCCAAACAGGCCCTACAATGACCTTTGAGCATATTTTTAGATAAGCTCTTGGATCTTTGTGGGGAAATGGCTTATGCAAGCTTATTCTATAACTAATAAGCTTCCTAAAAATGCTTCTAAAAATAATTTTGAAACATATTAGCTTAATGAAAGAGCACTAAGAAAACAGGCTTAAGACTCAACATGTTCTGAGTTTGCTTTGGATTTGAAAAGACAAAGTTCACTTTTGCAGCTTAAAAACAGATTAGTAAAATAGCTTATTTTGAAAAAGCAAATTGAAAAAGATGATTAATGACCTAAAAACTTATTGTATTATGAAAAGCAAAAGCTTAAAACTATTTTAACTCACTAAAAATTAAGCTAAAAAATAGAAGTTTGTCTATTATGACTGCTAATGCAGTTGACACAATTGTGACCCTAATTTAAAAATTTATTAATCCAGACCTATTGAGACTATTCTAACATGCTAAAAACTAAAAATGAAAGACAAGAAAGACAATGACTAATGCTAGAAGAGATCTAAGCTAAATTATGCAAATGACTTGACAGATTATTATTTATAAAGAACTAACTAATGAAAACTTGATTTACCCTAATCTAACTTATGAAACTAGATTAAACAGTCTTAAATGAGAAATCAAATCAAATTTCTCAAAACCAATTTGCCACTAACAGTATTAACTTGTGGTTAATACTGTTATGCCAAACACTCCTTTAATTTTATGAAAATCCATTTAAGCTTATGAGATTTAAATCTAGTGGTTAAAACTTGTATACCAGATAATGAACAGATTATAACAACCTTAATAAGCATAAAACTATAAGCAAATAAGCCAGAAACAATAAGCTACAAGCTAAGCTAATATTTTTTTGATTTTTATAGATTTTTAGGACAAATTATGAAAAACTAAGATCTATGCTATAAAAGCTAAAAACAGATAGTCAAACAAGATTAATAAGCATAATGAAACAAAATTAAGCACAAATAAGCTAGAGTTAAGCAGAAAATAAGCAAATGCAACTTATTAAACTAAGATACTTGAATTTAAAAGAAAACTTACAGAAACCTTAGCTAAACAAAGGCAATAAGCTCAAGGAGCTATTTCTACAGCTCTAGCTTATCAAATGATAAGCTAGTAAAGTCCTTATGAACTCATCCATGGCTAGTTCATCATCCAAAAGCTCAAAATCCAATAGGCAAAGGTAATTAACTGATTTTTATAGTTTAAGTAGATTAAATGCTTATTATGAGCTTAATTTGAGCTTAGAGACTCAAAGAGCTTAAGATGAGCTTGTGAGGAGCTTATGTAACATTAAAAGCTTATTAAACAAAGTTTTAAGTGAATTTGAGAAAAGCAAATACGAATTCTATTAATGAAAAAGTTGAGTACAATTCTGAAAAGGAAATTACATTTAAGCAAACATTAAGCTAAAACATTTTAAATGAAAATTACAAAAGCTAATTTTAATAAGCTAATTTATAAACTACTCCTAGATATCTCTTGTGAGTGAGTCCTTGCTTGTATTTATACTGCCTGGGAGAAGCTTCTAGGCCCCTGAGTCTGTTAGACGCTCCAATCAATCCCTCCCCTTCATTCTTCTCAATCATTGGCTCTCTAATCTTGGCCCTTGGATCATTAAGTGAGCACACGGATTGCCAGCGTGGCAATCCGTGTGTCAGGGTACTTGTGCTTCTTCTACACACATTTTAGTGCAAAACCCACTTGATTGGTGTGTTTTCTCCTTTGCCCGCGTGTCATTCCCTTTTGGGTTTCCACCAATGAGAGCATCATGTGACGTTTAACTCTGCCAAGGTGTACCTTATCACTTGAATTTCATGGCCACGTCCTCAATTTAAATTACCCCTTTGATTTGAACCCGAGGTAAAACGAGAAAGATGGTGAACAGTGGTAACAAAATTTCCCGCGTAATTTTCTTTTATAAAAGGGTGCGTTTGATTTCTTTGACCCGGGGTTTATACTTGTTTGACTTTGGGCTTATAAAGGGATTGGGCCGTGGGTGTTTGTTTTGGGCCAAGGGTTTTATAAGGGTTAACGGGTATTGGTTTTGAATTTATATAAAAGATAACGACCGTTATCTTTTATTAATAAAAAGATAACGGTGTTAGAGTTTAAGGGTTTATTTTGTGATTTGATTTAACTTTGAGGGATTTTTTTGGGAAATTTAAGTTTTGTTATTTTGTGTGTTGACTTTGGTTGACCAAGGGTTGACTTTTGTTGACCTTTGATAGCATTCTCCCGGCTCTTGTATTCTCTTTCCTTTCCCGTGTCTGTGTTTGTCCGGTTTTGACCGTTTTCTTATGATTTTTGCTATATCCGTACCTATACAATCACAAAGACAAAACAAGCAATATTCAAGCATTTTAAGCACAATTTTGTCTTTTTAAGGACATTTTTAATATAAAACGGATATGTGTTTTCACACATATCAACGACGCATGTCAAAAAACTAGAAATATATCCAAAAGAGATAAAATACCGTTAAATAGCATACAAGTATGCGAAGTTTTTGACATATGGGGTATAGATTTTATGGGACCCTTCCCAAAATCATACAAATTCGAACATATCTTAGTCGCCGTAGATTATGTATCTAAATAGGCTGAAGCTCAAGTTCTACCAACTAATGATGCTCGAGTCGTTGTCGCATTTCTTAAAAATTTATTCTGCCGATTCAGAATACCAAAAGCTTTCATAAGCGACCGAGGAACTCACTTTGGTAGTAAAATAATAGAAAAAACAATGAAAATATACGGTGTCACCCACTGATTCTCTACATAATAGCACCCTTAAATGAGTGGACAAGTTGAAAATACAAACAGAGCCCACAAAAGAATCCTTGAAAAAATAGTAAAAGACAATCCCGCTGTTTGGTCAAGAAAATTCGATGATGCTCTGTGAGCCTTTAGAACCGCTTATAAAACACCAACCGGAACCATACCCTATAAACTTCTATATGGAAAAAATTACCACTTGCCGTTTAAAATTGAACATCGTGCATATTGGGCATTTAAAAACTGTAATCCTGATCTCATCGCAGCTGGTGAGAAAAGAATGTTTTAATTACATGAACTAGATGAACTTTGCCATCAAGCATATGAAAACTCTCGTCCATACAAAGCAAGAACCAAAGTCTGGCCGGATAGAAAATAAAAAATGATAAAAGACTTTAAAAAAAGGAAATAAAGTGCTCTTATTCCATTCGAAATATAAATTTAAATAGCCTAAGCTTAGATCTGGATGGCTTGGAGCATATATTGTGAAACATCAATATCCATCTAGATATGTTGAACTATATGAAAAAGATGGCAAAACCTTTATTGTTAATAGCCATCGACTCAAGCTATATCATGAAGAAGACCCATATAATGGCCGAAGGGAAGAACTCACACCCTTTTTTCCCAAAGAATGAACCCCCGAAGCATGAGTCTAGCTAATGAGTCTGAAAAATTAAGTTCTCGAGAGCAACCCATGCTTTATCTCCTTTCAACTTACATGTGGAGGAGACCTAAATAAAAAAAATCAAAAATCAAAAAAATCAAAAATCAACCCCCCCCCAAACTATTTTCTTTTTATGTGTTTTGTGTGTTTATCATTTCAGGTATACAAGTATTAATGCTCTCCTACAGCTACATTCGCTTATGCCCCAGAAAGTCTTGTTTTCCCCTCAATTTTCCCTATTTTTTATATTTATCAGTTCTCACATTGAGGGCAATGTTCAACGTAAGTGTGGAGGAAGAGTAAAATACGATAAATTAAATATATCATTTTCCTCCATGTTGGCCCTGTAATCTGGCCACGTTTTAACTGATATTTTATAAAAAAATTAATTGATATATAGTATTCTTCCAAAAATAAAAAATATATAACACTTAGTAAGGCAAATCCACTCGTATTGACATTAGAACTAGCACAAATTAGTCCACTAAATTGTGAGGTAAATTCTAGCCTTTGATGCATATCTTTTGCATATTTTTATGAGAATGCCGGTAATTTAGTAGCTCTAGAACTTATGCTTGATTATCATTTACTAGACCGCAATAAGGTTAAATTATAGACAATTTCGCATGATACGAGGTAAAATAAATCCCCATGAAATTCCGCTATTCCCCATCACTCGCTTTTAGTGCTGAAATATCCCGTGTACACTAAGCTCAAATGATTAAAGTCTTGTGCCAGCTTTAGTTATCGTTATTGTTATCGTTTGGTATTTAAAAAAAAGAAAAAAAGTAATATGTAGTATTGTTATAAGGTTTTGGTTTGGCACATGTCATTATATATATATATATATATATATATATATATATATATAATATATATATATATATATATATATATATATATATATCCCATGTTCACCCACATAATATTCCCACGTTTTGCTTCTTTGAGATTTTGCCTGGTGCTCACGCCACAATAGTCATGTTTATGTGTCTTGTACAAGCATATGATAGCTATCTAGATTATGTCTGTGCAAACTGAATGATCTCACATTATCTGACCTGCTTAGTGGAATAAATTATAAATAAATACCTATCTTTTTTTAACCGATAATACTTGTTAAAATAAAATTTTATTTTCTCCACGTCCACCATAAATGAATTTTGTTTTCTCACTTTGATTGCTTGAGAGAAAGCAATAGCTAAGTGTAGAGGGATTTGATAACGACTTAATTATACATATTTTCAGTGGCGTTATTGTATATATTATTATCATTTCTCGTGAACTTTCGATACTTAATAGCATGAAATGTGTGCAGGTTCACTTGAAGATAGTCCAAGCATTAAATGTCCAAGATATAAGTGTTTACACCTTATGGAAGTAAAGTTAGAAGAAAATAAAGAATAAATGCCAAGAAATTAAAGAAGCACGCCGCACAATAACTTGTGTGTGCCGTACTTATCCCTGAATTCAATAGAATCAGTCATAGTTGAAGTACGCCGCACTTTTATATATGTGCGCCGCACTTGCCTCATGCATTAATGAAACTTAGCCGACAATCAGCGAAGTACGCCTCACAAATAAGTTTGTGCGCCGCACTTCTGGTCTCGAACAGCCTATAAATAGCGTGGCATTTTCAGCCATTTAGAGATGAATCTACACACTCTCTACTCTCCAAATCACGAATTGTAAGAAGAAGAATCACCAAAGAAGAATGGGTTATAATTACTTAGAATAAGAAAGGGTTATATAGTTTGATATTTGTAAACGGGTTACTTGTGACAATCGTGTAATCCATCATCTATCCGAAACTTGTATGTCTCTTATTAGTCTACTAATTTATGTTATTATGAACTCGATATCCATGAGAGGCTAAACCTCTTATGACTATTCGGACGTGTTAATATAATAAAGAAGAGTTTGGTATTATTATGATCTTGTCAATCTCATGTTTATATTAAAATCCTATCGTATTTGATCTTGTAAACTTTGTTTATCACTTTTGATTATATATGCATAATGGTATAGGTCGAAAGACCCATTGTGTATTATATGGTTTTAAAGATCTGTCTACGGTTTTTATCATTTTGTTAGAGAAATTCGCTTATGTTAATTGGTAAATAAAATAGATTTTATATGATAATGACTTGGTTAATTGAGTGAAACATTTGATTAAGTCAATCAAATATAAGTCTTGAGTTAAAATGGTTAATTTGTGAAAACGTTCTTTTGACGAGAAAAGCTTTTTCCGTGAATTAAGAATAGAATTGAGATCATTATTGTCACCATCTCTACTGAATTATATGAAGCTATCCGAGTAGTCATATTTCCTTATCATTGAATTTACTCTTCGTTACTTATTTGCTTAAGTCATTATAATTTGTCTTAAATTCTTGTGATTATACGAACATAACCAAATCTCTGTGGATCGCCTGGTCTTACCTGAAATACTATACTACATACGTGGGTTATACTTTATACATATGTTGGTTTAAAAAATCGGTAAACTAGTATTATAATTTAAAGCTTTTACAACACATCAGTCTCATTTGACTCGCATCCTTGTCGACCTTTATTAGGTCTTATTTAGCTCTTAATTTTTGAATACACATCTCAAGCTTATAAAAAGTTCTTTTTAAGACACGATTAGTAGTCTATGCAACCCTTGCGACCTATTATTGAATCCATAGATAATGATTCAAGGCTTGGTTAAGCTTTTAACGCAGTTTACCTGAGACTATAGCTTCTGCCCTTCGAAAGTAAACTTCTGAGTAAATCTTCATATTCTTTCTTGCTAGCATGAAGCTTGCTTAGTGGTTGATCTTTTTAGTCAATGTTGCAGCCAAACTCTTTTACTCTCTACTCGCTTTAGAACTATTATTCTGCTTCTGGATCGGCTTTAAGGCGGCCACAATTTCAATGCAGGTCATAGTTTTAGGTCTGCATGACAGAAAAATAATATTTTAAAAAATGATTTAAAGGAAACAAAATATTCATTTGAGGAACGGAAGACTAGCGTTTGCCAACATTTGGTAATGCTATCTAATATAACAGGGTCCATTCATTTGGAATTTCAAGACGACTATGTTGGAATCGGACTACACCAACAACTTGCATTGCATTCATTTCACTCCATGGTTGTTGCATCGAACAAACCCCTCATTAGACCACACCTGCAATTTATGCTGTTATCATCAAAATCAGTTTCTTTTTTCCCACTCTTAATTCCGTTAACATACTAATTAAAAAATACCCATACCAAACTGCTTATGATTATGTAATTAGTTTCGACAATCAAACTGGCTTATTCATATGATTTAAAGAAATTCATATTATGGAAAAATAGGCTCAAACACTCGTTTATGAAATTCATAGCCACTTTTTCGCCTAAGCCTCATCTTATGGGTGGAATTGCCACAACTAAAATTATGCAATGTAAAACTATGCAACTCGAAGCTACTTATGCAAAACCGAAAAATTATGTATATCATACACCAATAATCAGAAAAAATTATATTCATTGCTACATTAACTCACTGCAAAAATGAGCACCATCAAATGTTCGTATGCCAAAACAAGTAAGCACAAAATATAAGCAATCAAAGTCTTATGAATAAGCCATAAGCCCAATTAAGCAACCATATAAGGGTGTGCTTTCCCAAAATCCAATATGCTCATAAGCATGGAAAATAACCTTAATCCAAAAACCTCTCTAAAAATACACCTAAATCATATCCCCACTTTACAATAAAAACAATGAATTAAACATAAGTAAACCATACCCATCTGCGAATGGTAACCGATCAACAAAAGTTTGATCAAACACACCCAAACAACCTCATAATCTTAAACACAATTACAAAAGCACCGAAAAAATATGCAGATGAAATCCTCAACCGAAACCGCCACTTCAATAACAACCGTCTCAAAACCTTTTGTAAGAAACCTAAAAAAACCCCAAATCTAATTAAGATCGAAGCACCATTTGATTTTAGACACCGATTGGCGGTGGGTAGGTATGTGTGAGAAAGGTCTGGAAAAATGGTGTGAACACGTTTATATGCTTTGTATAAGAAGTGGTATAGAGAAAGGATGCAGTCGGGTTAGGCGCGGGTTTTAGGCGTGTTAGGATCGGGTGAGTGGGTTTTAGGCGGGTCGGGTTAGGATTGTAAGGTTTTTATTATATCTGTGGTGAGTGGGTGGATTGGGTCGATTCGGGTGCGAGGATAGGTCGGTTTGGGTGCGGGTTGGCCGGCGGGTCACATGCCAGCAATTCTGCCTTTTGTATAGTTTATAATTGTAGCCTCTCATGTATAATAATATAAATAAACTATTTGGTTTTTTATTATAAAGGGAGACGTTATATGATTTTTCGGGTCATGGCATAATGCACTCTTGTCTAAAGAGGCGTTTGGTATCAGGGGATCAACCTTAAGATGTTGGTTTAGGATCAAATCAAGTGTTTTGTTTGAAAAATGGTTTAAAATGGGCTCATCATAACCCAAATAGTTGGGCATCTTCAAAAGGATACTGGCATCCGAGGAATAAGAAATAAAATGGGTGTATATGCCTGACAAAGATACGTGGAAACACAATGACCACCCTTTTTTGTTGACTTTAAATAATATTAGCTTTTTAATTTTTATTATCAATTTAAATCGTAAATGTATATGTAGGTTCTCTTTTTTTGATATAATATAATAATATTTTTATTATATTAAATTTAAACCCAAATTCAAATCTAAATCCAAATTCTAATTCAAATCTAAATTTTAATCCTAAACCCATCTATAAACCAATCGGGCCATAAGAATATCATCATATTTTTGCAGAACTATCAAAATTCGTAGCATATTCTTTGTCATTTAGAAGATCATCATATTTGTGCATTAGATCAATATATTTCGTCTTCTTTCCTTCATTGTCGCATCAAAAGACCGGATATAATAATAATTGTGTAGCATCAAAAGACCGGATATATAATAACTGTGGTCTGATGCCACATCTGAGTAGCATCAGAATCCACTCTCACCACTAAGCGAATCATTAAACCCTCAAATTAATTCATACGAAACACAATATTCAAACATATATCACCTTACAAATATACTTCACAAAACACTCACAACAAAGTCTTGTACCCCATTTTTCCTTGTCTCACGTTTAATTGTCGTGACGACCAAACCACTCACTGATCCTCTACTTATTACGCCTAGTCTAAAAAGTGTACGATTCTACTTACCTCAGAATAGACGAACATGCCAACGTGCTTAAGCCACAAGCCCACAAGCTAAGTAGCGGAGTATCAAGTGCACCCTTTCATATTGGCTTATCTCTCGTTAAAAAATATTTCATACTGACTTCTATCCTCTTCATGTCTTATCTTAATTAAACCTGCGACCTTTAACTTAATTTTGAAATACGTGTATGGACTTTATTCGTGGTGACATAATCAATAACTATTATGAAAAAATATATAATTTCCATATGTCCATTTAACTTTTACCGCTTGTCAAAGAAAAATATGTTGCTATCTTCCTACGCAATACTCCATATATATATTCATTTAGAATCCAAGTTGACACCCCACTAAGTTAATGAAATGGAAGAATATATGCCTTTTGACAAGTTCTATATTGTTTAGTAACAAAAACATGTTTATCCATGTTACATAATTATTTACAAGAGTTTATCATGAACTCATTAATGGATGAAATTTTATTAATCGGCATAAGTGTTCAAGTAAGCCATTGACATTAACAAGCACTAGAAGATAATAGACTTTTAGTGACAGAGTTTTTAATGACACAAACAAAGTGTCACTAGATCTAACCTTTTATTGACACTTTTTAAAAAGTGTAAGCAAAAGCTTAAAATTTTGAGATTTGATGACACTTTTTATAAACAAAATGTGTCATCAAAGGCAAGAAACATTTCCTCACACTATTTTAGTGTCACTATAAATAGACTTTTATCGACTGGACTTCTACCTATACTTTTTCAATTGTGGGAGAAGCAAATAAATCTTTTAGTGTTAAACGCGAATTAAGGCAAGGGGACCCCCTTTCGTCTTTCTTGTGTATTCTCTTCGTGAAAGGTCTTCATGTTGCTCTCAAAGATGCAGTTCAGTCAGGTCTTATACGTGGCATAAAGATTGGCAATTTTGATATCATGCTTTCTCACTTATTCTACACCGATGATGTCGTGTACCACGGAATGGAGCTCTTGTGATATGGATAACTTCATTCGTATCTTACAAGTTTTTATCTAACTTCGGGTCTTAAAATAAACATTTATAAGTCTAACGTTTATGGCTTTGGTGTTTCAACAGAAAATGTGAATTTTATGGCTAACACTACAGAATGTGCAGCGGGCTCCTTTCCTTTTGTATATCTTGGATTACTTTTTTTTTGAACGACGATTTATTAAAACACTAGCAAGGAGCTAGATCAAACAAGAACAATATAAGGGTTTTTAATCCAATCGTCCCACTTGAACGACGCTTTACATCTGAATTTACACCAATAAAAAGAACTAGAAACTAAATTATCAAATATCAGCGTCTTTTCAGGGATCTTCTTATCAAACAGAAGCTTGTTGCGAAAGTTCCACATATACCACCACAAACCATAGTATACACCCTCAAGAACGCCTTTGAGTTTGGATTGAATCCGAATAGAAACCAACCAAACTCGCCATTCCTCGTAAGAATTCACATCCGAATAGTCGATGTTCCACCAAGAAGATATCTTACGCATAATCTGTCTCACTACAACGCATTGAATAGATACCTTATTATAAATGTTAATAAATTATTAGTGTAGATAAAAGTTATTTTGTGTAAAAAAAACCGACCCCTTTTTAATCGTTTGCCTTCCACCTCCAATCATTAGTATTAATTGCTATCTTTTATTTAATTTATACTATTGTATAACTCAACAATCATTAAACAATCATTACTATCATTTTGATTAATTTTTTTATTAATCTTTTAATAAGTTTCTTTGTATAATTAGTCTATTTTGTAGGTCTCCCAATCATTTTCTTAGTTTTATATGAATGCCATTATATGCTACTGTACTTTTATCGAGCTAAATATGTTATTAATCAGTTTTCAGTTTTCGTCATTTATTTATTTTTTATTTTTTTATTTTTTTTTTAACAATAAAGTTTTTCAAGTCCAATCGAACCATGTTCAAGTCGTTACCCCGACCAACACACATGTTGCCACCTATACTCGTATTCAAACGAATATGCCCAACGACTTGGCCAATACTAATTGATCACAGGATTGAAACGAAAGCCCTAGATGAGTTGTATGCAGGTGAAAATACCGAAAATGTCAAAATAAACATAATACAACGTCCTAAACAACTTTGAGCTT